>JAJMKX010000006.1:0-177273 GCA_030569435.1 Metschnikowia koreensis | reverse complement strand
ATTATTTCTTTATTTGCTCATGCACTAGATTGTCAACAGAGATTACGAATTTTCTCATATCTTCCACTTATTTTGAGACAAGGTATTTTGCAGCCACCGTTTCGAACTTCAAGAGACTATATTCATATGAATATTATGAAATAAACAAATCCACAAAAATAAAATGGAAAAAGAAAAAGAAACCCGTCAAAAAAAAAAACTTTTTGCATACATGACTCTGCTGTGTATCCTTGATTACTCATTGCTTTAATTTTACTGTGGCGACATTATGGGTAAATTTTTCTCTTCCACAAACTACATACACTGCCAAAAATAAAGAAAGTTTTGACAAAGCCTTAAATAATTTGGTTTTTTAATTAAAAAAAAGAACTACTGTAGTAAAAGTCAGAATAATTCCATGCCAGTTCATAAAAAATATAGCACCTAAAAACATTTAGCAGCTCCTTAATGATGCTGGCCAATGTTTAAGGATCAGGCACCGTTTTATGTGACTCCGCTAATATCTCACACTCTTTTTAATTTTAACTCAGCTAACGATATTGTTATTATTCTGATTTAACTGAAAAAAAGTAAGTCACCGATTTCTTCAAGCTTATCACAAATTGATGAGTTTTCAGGTATCATCTCATCATTATAACACAGATTAAACTACCAAAACTGTCTAACTACAGAATTTATTAAAAGCTTTGAAAAGATTTATATCACTTTTCATCAAGTGTATATCTTCAGATTAACACTTTCACAAAAAAAGAAAAAAAAGAAAAAAGTAATTTTCAGACCCTCCATTTCTAATTACTTACCCCACCAACCAACCAACCCTGAGCCAAGTGGTTTGCACTATATGCACTACCAGACACACCCCTCGCCTCCTTCGTTTCGCGCAAACCACATTTGATCGTGATTTATCGATTATCTACCTGCTCGATTTTTCTTAGGATCCTGTGATACCCTCACATTTTTATTTTTTTTCCATATATATACATATACATATAAATTTCCGGTGGATGCCGAAATCTGCTGTTGCCTGTTAAATTTGCTTTTGGAGATCGAGACAGCATTTAAACATTTTCTCCCTTTTTGTTTTTAGGGAAAGAATTACCACATATCTATATTTATAAGCAGAGAGAGATAAGCGCCACATACAAAAATAAAAAATGGTTTGGTTCTTGCCCCTTTTTCTTTACACGCTAATGGCGGCGGCTAATCCGATCAAGCGGGCACGAGACACGCTTGCTGAAAACAAGGGGCTTACACAAAAAGATTATCTCGTGACGCATCTCCCGGGATTGGCCGAGAATATCCCGGAACCAGAGGTCCCGCTCATGTTTGCCGGCCAGTTGCCGCTCTACCACGAAAACAACACCCATTATTTTTTCTGGAAGTTTGTGGACCGCCAGAAAGATGCGCGTGCACAAAACCGCACGATTTTCTGGCTTAATGGCGGGCCTGGATGCCTGTCAATGGACGGCGCTTTGATGGAAGCTGGCCCATTTCGGGTAAACTCGGATAGAGAGGTCACGTACAACAACGGCTCGTGGCACCGGCAGGGAGACATTGTGTTTGTGGACCAGCCGGCCGGCACCGGTTTCAGTTACAGCATGGATTTTGACTCCGAACTTGCCGATGTGCTGTGGCATTTTCTCACGTTTCTCGAGCGTTATTTCGAGCTTTTCCCCGAGGACTTGACCAACGAAATTTTGCTTGCCGGTGAAAGTTATGCCGGCCAGTATATCCCGTATATTGCCGACGCCGTCATTGCCCGTAATCAGCGTATTGAAGCAGATGAATCTTCAGAAGCCGCCAAGTATAATTTGCGCGGGCTTTTGATTGGAAATGGATACATTTCGCCCAACGAACAAGGGCTCTCGTTTGTTCCTTTTGCAGTTGGTGCTGGTCTTATTAATACAAACCACCCGCACTGGAATGATCTTTTGCATGCACACGAAAAGTGTCAACAGGCAGTTGATCGTACGAAAAACAGTGACGGAACATCAAATATCGGTGAATTCTCCATTGTCGATCGTACCTGCGATAATGTGTTGAACCTTTTATTGGAATACACCGCAGATGCGCTGGCTCCAGAATATGCACAGTGTACTAACATGTATGACTATACGCTTAAAGACGCGTATCCGTCATGCGGCATGTCATGGCCGCCCGATTTGGCGTACGTGACTCCATTCTTGGCAAAAGAGGCGGTAATGTCTGACTTGAACTTGGTTTTCCATAAACATTGGTCCGAATGTTCTGGTGCAGTGGGCTCACACTTGAAAGCCCGCAATTCTGTGCCTTCAGTTGAGCTCTTGCCGCTGCTTTTGGAGCACGTGGAGATTGTGTTGTTTCATGGTAATCGTGACATTATTTGTAATTACATGGGTGCCGAACTGTTGATCAAAAAGCTTGAGTGGGGTGGGAAGAGAGGCTTTTCTGAGGACGTGGTGACTTACGATTGGAACCATAATGGTACGGTGGAAGGATATGTGCGCTCCGAGCGTAATCTCACCTATGTCAATGTTTTTGATGCCTCGCACATGGTCCCCTTTGACAAGCCCGAAGTTTCGCGTGCTATTGTTGACCTTCTTTATAGAAACTACGACACTAGTACCGAGGAAGGTAAGAAACCCGAGCTTTTTACCTACCCAATTGGGTACATTAAGCCATCTGAAGCCGACACTACTATTCTCGAAGACAGTGGTGTTCCTGAACAGAATGACAGCACAGAAACTACCGCCACCACTTCAAACCTGACTTCTCCTGCTGAAAGTGACACGGCTGACCCGCAGCAGAATAACACGCAGCAGACGCCCACAAACGGCATTGTGCGTGTGATTCAGCTCGCAGTGATTGTGGTGCTCATTTGGGGCGTATGTGCACTTTACTCCATATACAAATCAAAGCCAACGTCAATCATCAAGACCAAGCATACTGGCAGAAAGAAGAATGTTCTGTGGGCGGATCAGCTCGAAAGCGCAGTGAAGGAGCCGGCCAAGGCGCTGTCGCTTATTGGAAAGGCATTTAGTAAGCTCACGAAACCTACAGATACTTTGGGCGGTTACCAGCACGTGCAAAACGATGATATTGAAATGAATGAGGGGGTGCAAGTGGGTGATGACTTTATTATTGCAAGTGACGACGAAGACGACGAACTGACTGGTTCGAGACAAGGTAGATAATTAAAAAGAGAGGCACCTGCCACCCGCGGGCCGTGGCCATACTGACGGGGGACTCAAGATGTACGTAACAAATCAAATGACAAGGAAGAAAGCATAGAAAGAAAAAGAAAAAATAACCATTTCTGAGTAGGAGAAAAATTATTTGTAAGAAAAAAAATTATATATAATAAAATCCCTTTACTTGCAAAATAAAGTACATCGCCATTTCCTACTTACTATTCTACATCACGTGACCTACTCTCGAAGCATGAGTCGCATTGATGAAATAAAATTTCACGTCTCAGAAATCCAAAATCCGAAATTCTCAAGCTAAGAAATCTTTGTTCAAGTATGAAACAAGCACTCAAAAAAGTGGTGCCCACAAAACTCTCGGTGGGGGTTCCTCCCAAGTACACTTTGGCTTCGCTCAGAAGTTTCCCCTCGTTGGAACCAAAACTGATGGCTCCTTATCCAGCCCCATTTTTGGACCATCCTCTAAGAAGAGATTTATTATGGAGTGCTGTTGTTTACGAGGCAGATAAGGCCCGTGTTGGTGCCGGATACGTGCCCACCAAGTCCGACAAGTGGTTTTCCAACCGCAAGTTGCATCCTCAAAAGGGTACCGGCCGGGCCAGAGTTGGAGATGCCAATTCTCCAATTAGAGATAATGGAATCAAGGCCCATGGAATCAAGGCGCCTCATGATTGGTCGACCAAATTGCCCACCAAGATTTACAGCCGCGGGTTCCAAACGGCGTTGAGTGATCAGTACAGAAACGGGCGTCTTTTTGTGATTGGAGGCGAGACCGAAACCGCAGATTTCCCTTATCAACACGAAGATCAGATGCGCCAGTTTGTAGAGCACCATGCATTGGACGGTTTGCAATTATTGTTTATTACTGATGCACAAAGAACCAACCTCTTAAAGGCGACCGAGAATTTGGGCAAGAAATGTGACGTGATCGTGAAGGAGGCCGTCGAAGTGCGTGATTTATTGAAGGCCAAGCGGATTTTTATTGAGCAAAGCGCGTTGGACTGGTTTGTCAGCGAGCACGGGGCCCAGTGAAAAGAGCTTGTTACATGTACATAGAAAGAGAATCAAAAAGAAAAAGAAGACAAGGATTTTGATTTGAGGGTTTGTAAGATGAGGGAAGGGGTAAAGCGAGAAAATAGCCAATTTCGTTAGCTGGTCCAGCTTAGAGATGAGCCACAATTGTGTGTTGATATTTTGGGGTACCGGAATTTAGTGGTTTTGATGCTATCTATTTCCGGACTAAAGGATCCCAATCTCACATTACACCATAGAATAACAGACTAAATTCTCGTAAGTTACAAATTAAATCAGCTTCTACGTCGCCATTTCAATCTTTTGCTTAATATTTCAAATTGCTATAAAAAGGTAAATTTAAACCGGGCTTTATAAAAAGTAAGAGAAGCTCACTAATTCCTCACTAGTTGTGAAATTGCGTGCCTGTCTAATCTGGCAAGTACTTCTCTGAATCTTCTGCATCCGCAGGGCTGGGGATCTTCTCGTTAGTGACAAGAAGATCTGCTCTCCGAGTGTGAAGTTTCCGAGGTTTGTACTCACAAGTAAGAATCTCGTCTTGGTTGTGTCTATCTTCCAGGACCCTATCCCTAGCACGTGTTGCCTCGAAAGACGTGGTCTTATACTGATCGTCGCCTCTTTTCCCCTTTGGAATAAGCCAGTCAAATAGTTTCAGGACATTCAAAGGCTTCAGTTCGTTCAAAGGCTTGAGTGAAGGAAGTGGAGGGATACCGTCGATAATCGCCTTGGTGGCATCTGCAATCGGATTTCCTTCATAGTTAAGCCCAAACTGGGTGTTTCCTTTAGTGTCGACGGCAAAACCACCTTGTGGCACCAACGAGGCTCCAAAGGCAAAAAGATCTTTGAATCTTTTTTCGAGTTTTGCATGCTCTTCAACATCGGGATTTCCTCTATTTTCTTCCACAATCTCTCCGGCCGAAGATGTGACAAAAGGTAAGCGGTCAATTGAAGGTGTCACGGTTTTAGTTCCTTCACAATTCTCGTCATCTCCCCTTTTCTTCTTTAACAAAGACCCCAGGTAAGGAAAACCACGCTCAAAATCGTCCAGAGATAAATCGATGTAAACAGCCTCATTTTCTTGGCCCAGTTCACCTCTTTTGCCCAATTCTTCTTCAACATCAGTCTCTGAGACTCCATTGATGGATTCTCTCTTGCTGATAGATTCAGAGAAAGCTAATGGATTTTCAATGGTCACATCCAAATTCAGCTCCAACAGAGATCCGCTGAATGGGTCTAAATTTCCTAAGCTTACACCATTAGCTTCATTTTTTGCCGCATCCAAATATTCCGGTACTTGCTTGAAAGGCTGAGAAAACTCGTCCAACATATCAGTCAAAGGCTCGATAGAATCCGCCACCTTTTCAGCCAAAGGCATCAAAATATCAGAATTGAAATCCACGGCAAGAGTTGCTGCAGGGCCCCAATTTCCAGGTTCAGTAATCAAAGGCGTAGAGAAAGGTAAAGGGTCATTGAAAGCCTCGACTGTTTTTGAACCATCATAAATACTTGCATCAGTAGTATAAGGCAGAGTCATCTCATCGAATTCAATTCCCACAGTAATCAAAGGTATCAGGTAACTCATAAGTTCCAAGTCAGGTTCCACGGTTCCTGTTGCAGTAACATCTCCAAGTTTAGCAAAGTACCATGGCCGAACATACCCAGTATAATCGGAGGGAACAGGAGGTCTTGAAACATTGACCCATTTCAAGTACATTGCATTGCAGCTAGAGGCAAATGTGACCACAAGTAAAGCTGAGATCGAAAGTTTCATGATGAGCTGCATTGATCTTGTTGTGACTGAAAAGACATAATCTAAAGGCCGGATTCTTGGTATTTATATCCCTTTTCAAAGAATATCTATATGGAATTCTACATCCCCACAAACCCGAAAATAGATTCTTTGCTTCTAAGGCAAGAATTTGAAAATTCCAGCTTTGACTGGTTTTGATTTGGGTCGTTGCTTTTGCTCCCCCTCCCCCTTTACCCTGTAAAATAGTTCTAGAGCAGCCTTTACTACTATAAATTTGGTTCGGCCAAAGGCAAATGACAAGAAAATAGAAAGAAAATCAAACTCACTTGCAATGAAAATCTCCACAAATTCTGTCCACGATTGAAATATCCGAGTGTATCAAGTCACTATTTCTTCAGATCACGATTTAAAAGACCATGAAGTCAATCTTTTCTCTTTATTCCCTATTTGTTTCTGCTTGTTTTCTACTTGTGGCCATAGATGCTTTAGCGATATCGGCCAAGAAAAAGAGTATAGTTGATGTTCGGTTCGTTGGCCGAAGTATCAGTTACTTTCTTGCGAACAGGTTCTAAATTTAGCAAATTTCCTAATTCATACTTAAATTAAGAAAACAGATATGAACGTCTTTTTTAAATGAGGGGTAGCAATTATCTTCTCCCGATCATGTGGCGTGATACCTTTCATGCAAATCAGCGGCTCCTGGAGAAGATATAGAAAGTTTCAACATCACATGTTGATTGGCTTGAATCTGAAGCAATTTTGATTGCTAGATTATTGTAATTGCTTTACTTTTGGTTAGGGAACTGGTCAAGGAGTTAGCTACTTGGTTCCTGAAGTTTTCCTCTATTTTTTTTTCTCTTGTCTCTAATTCATGCTTGTACGGTTTTCAGACATGCAACAGGCGAAGTTCTGGTAATCGGATTCACTATTTATGGGAAGCTAAGCATATCACGAATCTAGTATGTAGAAGCTTGAAGTTTATGAAGTCATGATAAATAATTCACACATCGTTGAGATTGAAAGAAATATTATAGCTAGTAGTATGATTGATTACGGAGATAAAAGTAGAACACAATACTACCTGGAGATATTTTTTCTTTTGATTTTCGAAACAAAACCGCCAACTGTTGTAAGGATAACGTAGATGTCAGATTGATATTGTCCACCTAATTTGCTTATCAATATACGTACGCTTATTAATTTTCCATTTTCTCTAGCATCTTATTTTTGAAGTAATATAAACAATCTAACAATCACACAAAACATATGATGCTCTCCAAGTACCTTGAGTTATCTTATAACTCAGTCATAGGTGCGCAATCTGTTTTACTCCTCCAAAATTTCTTGACTTCTCTTTGAAAAAGGTCTGCGGAAAGGGAAGTTGTTAATGACATTTTTGGTAACTTCTCTCAAAGGTACTGTGGAAAAACTTAAGCCAAACTTAGTGTTTCCTTTAGTATCTGCTGCAAAGTTTGCTTGACCCAAGGAGCTGAGTGGGCGAATGGTAAATTGAAGGTTTGAGCCTGACTCTGGTTTTTTGGTTGCAGCTGCGTTTTGGTCATTTGTTTTTGTGGCCGACGCAGTTTCAGAAGGCTTGGTATCTGCGGAAGTGGAAGTTGGAGCCTGAGTTTCCTTTCCAGCTTCAGTTGTAGAAGAAGGTTTGGGAGCTTCAGTGGTTGGCGTAGACTTAGTTTCTTCAGGAGCAGAGGAAGTGACAGAAGACAACGGATCGTTAGATGGAGTTGCAGTTTGGGAAGCTTCGGTGCTGGGGTTACTAGTTACAGTGGGCTGCGTTGTGGAAGATTCAACCGTACCTGATGTCTCTGGAATCGACGAAGTCGAGGTTGCTAAAGGCTCTAAGGGGCTAGCAGGAGTCATCAGAGGGTCTAATTGCAGTGTTTCCTGTCTCCGTTGCAAGGGAATGGCAGTGGAAGTTGAAGAGATTGCAATCACAAGAAGAATCAAAGTTTGAGGTTTCATTTTTTTTTTATATAGACTCAGATTTGTTTTGGTGATGAAATTACTTACAGAAATTGGAGAGAACGGGAGCTGAATTTATAAGTTCGAATTGATGGTCAGAATATTAGTTTATTTCTTGGACACTTGCCCGAAAATAAAACCACACAGCAAAGTAATAAGCCAAGATATTATTAGACACTGTTGCTTTTGAGCCCTTGTTGTGGATGATGCTTTGCTATTTGAGCCGGCAATTTCATCTCAGCCATTCATCACCAGACGGCGGCCAATATTCTTTAGTGAATTAGTCGTTAAGAAATTGTTTATTTGCAATTTTGATCTATTGCTCCACAACACTTCCCTTCCATTTTTGATCGTTTTCATTCCCCATTTCTCCACTCGTATAGCTTCTAAACCCAAGTCTATATTAATTCAGTTTTTTAAAGATTAAGGATACTTTTTCCGCCTTTGCTAATAATACATGGCTAAAACCGGCCAACATAAAAACCGGATGCACACTTTTGGCCGATTTCTGTAGGCGAGATCTTTTCTAAATGCTATAAAGATTGATTGCTGTTAATTAGTTGTCTAGCATGAAATATACTGATGGTAGAAATACAGAAGAGGGGTATTTCCAGCCCCTTAATTGTTGGGCTCTTCTGAATAACCATTCTAGGAACGCAAATTAAGAAATTTAGTTTTTCTTTTTGTTCTTATCATTTTCGTTTTTCTTACGGAACTGAGTGTAATTTCACAGCCGCACATTATCTTGCTTATCAGAGACGGAAAAGAATGTACGTCTAAATAGATGCGATCCATTTGGGAAAAGTGATCATTCAAAAGAATAACATTTTAAATTCTCACTCAAAATAAAAACAAATAAATAATGAGATAATTACAATTCAATCACAGATGGTTGGGATTTTTACGGATTTAATACCTCCAGAAAGATTTCAAAGGTGAAATTTTCAAGCTCTAGCGATTTTTGGCCTGCAATCAAATCTCCACTCAGTAACATAAGACAACACGCCTTATTAGCTTGAAAAGTGAAATATTTTGAGCCCCAACATATTTGAGAAATGAGAATATCTATTTGATGAAAAATAAATGAGAGCGTCGAGAATCAGAGAGAAATTAAAGTTTGCTGTCTGAATTCTATTTCAGCTTGTTTAATAAATCACAAGCATTATATCACTCTGGAACCTTGACTTATTGCGGGCGCGACTATTATTTTTATTTTCAATTCGCATTAGGGCTGGAACCCTAAACCCCCGCCGCACCAACGCCTACCCACCAACACCCATTTTTCCTGCACGTGCTTGGATGCTCGCACTCGCGTTAGGGGAAAAAAATTCTTTTTTTTCAGTGGCAGCATTTCCTTTCCACCAACCACTCTATAGCCAAAATGTCCTTAGTTGTTCAAGAAGACGGATCGTTCCAGCACATTTTGCGGTATGTTTCCAGCGGATATCCTTATATGCATATGACGATACAACGATAGACGATACTCCGAGAGAAATATCGATATTTTCATGCCCATGAACCCATATCCCATCATGACCAACACCATAAAGTGTTCACCAAATTGTTCTGTGATTGTGTCAACATCAAATTTGCCCGTGTAGTCCATGTTCATCAATGGCTGTTTCCAATATGCTTGATTGATTATCCCCTCCCAAGATATCATGAAGTCTTGACATCGAATAAGAATTATCGAATAATGTTCAGTACAATATTTAATATCGCCGATAATCGAACATACGATATTACCGATAAAACCACCCGTCTAAAAATGTTATCGTCATATGTATCTATCAACCCCTTTTTGCCTCATTTCGTATACTAACTTATTTCAGTTTGTTGAACACCAACATCGATGGTAGAATCAAGATCATGTACGCCTTGACCAAGATCAGAGGTGTCGGTAGAAGATACTCCAACTTGGTCTGCAAGAAGGCTGACATTGACTTGAACAAGCGTGCCGGTGAGTTGACCCAAGAAGAGTTGGAGAGAGTTGTCACCATCATGCAAAACCCAACCCAATACAAGGTCCCAGCCTGGTTTTTGAACAGACAAAAGGACCAAGTTGACGGTAAGGACCACCACGTCTTGGCTAACAACTTGGAGTCCAAGTTGAGAGATGACTTGGAGAGATTGAAGAAGATCAGATCCCACAGAGGTATTAGACACTTCTGGGGCTTGAAGGTCAGAGGTCAACACACCAAGACCACCTCCCGTGGTCGTTAAATTGCCGGATGATGTTTATCAGCTGGTGCTCATTACTTATCATGTAATTAATTTACGTTTTCATAAAGACCTGATGTAGCCCCCTTGAGTGGGAAAGTAGATTATGTCTCCTTTTGATTGGATTGGTACACTACCTGAGTGAAGAAGAAATTGGGGAAATAATGTCTAGACTTTTTCTTTGCGCTGTGTCTTCCAGAGTTGGGGTTCTAAATTGAAAAGAGATTCCGGTGGTGCTAATTATATAAATAAACTAAAAGCCTGTAAAAAAATTAAAAGTGCTTCAATATGTTTGTATGGGATTAGCAGATTCTCTCATTTAGCAGCTAGTCGATGGATCAAGCATATATGCCCTCGAAAGCTTTTGCAACTTGATGAGGAATCCACATCGACAAAGTTTATTGGTAGCAAGAATATCGTTAACACAACAATCGGAAGTCTCAATATCGTTCTGTTAAATGGTAACGGAATAAAAGTCAATGCAAAGGAATTCCGCTCGCTTAGAGCCTCATCCCATATACCACAAGTTTACGAATTAATACTCTAAAATCAGTAAAATCGGGAAATTTCCAAAACTCTCTTCTTCTCAAATGTATATCGTTAAAAAAAAATGTACACAAGAAATTCTTGTGATAAAATAGTCAAGTTATTCCCATTTGCCACACGATGAACATCGCCGCAAAGTTGCCCTGCGCAATCTTTCGCAGTCACTGCATTATCGCCATCAGACTTACCATTTCTCTATAACTTGATCTTCTACTGATTTCCAGGCAACCAATTTTTTGCAACCAAAAAGTTCTGAAAAATCGTTATTTATAGAATTTTCTGATCTACAAATATTATTTCGTCTCATATAAGGGAAAAAAAAAAGAATCTACAAGTGTTGCCATTTTCTGTCCATATCCTAGCTCATGACACGATCTACACCTCAAATCACCGAAAGTCCGGTAGAGGACTCTGAAAAAACAGGTCAAAATACAGAAAACCAGCAAGATTTTGGTGACGGTGGCTTCATACTTGATGACCCTGACCGCAAACCAAAACGCCGTTCCCGACGTGCCAAATCGGTGGCAACTTACGATGAAGACGTGCTTGAGGGTAATATCGGAGAGATTATCGACGATAAGTTGGCGTTGGAAGGAGCACCCGCAGCCAAACGTCAGAGAAGAACGCGGTCTACGAAGAAGGTGCCGGTTTTCAATGTGGATGATGAAAATGACGCGGACTACAATGAAGGAATGGCGGATAACGATATTAAAGGGGAGGAGGACGATGATGATGACGATATTTCCATCGTTAAACTTGCACGCGCGCGTGAAGGAACATCTACTCAAACAGCGATATCGTTATCGGATGACGATGACGACGATCTAGACCAGAAACTTGATGCCGATCCTCCAACAAAGAAAAAACGGGCGGCTAAGCCTCGCAAGAAGAAGGAACCGAAAGTGAAAGTACCATACTTCACACGTGTGACAAATAAGCTTTATGAACAGCACCCGGAGCTTAAGGACGTGTTTCCTTATCTTCAATCCGTAGAAAAAGTGAAGGTGGAGCGGGCCCCACAGCCTGCAGATATGAATGTCAAATTGCTTCCTTTCCAATTGGAGGGACTCAATTGGCTTATCAAGCAGGAGGAAGGTGAATTTGCTGGTGGTGTTTTGGCAGATGAAATGGGAATGGGTAAAACGATCCAAACGATTGCGTTATTCATGCACGATTTGACGAAACGGCCTAATCTCGTGGTGGGGCCTACAGTGGCGCTTATGCAATGGAAACACGAGATTGAAAACCATACGAAAGAGGGGAAATTAAAGGTTTTGTTATTTCATGGTGCGAACCGTGCTACCACCACCAAAGAATTAGAGCAGTATGATGTGATTCTCACTTCTTACTCTGTGCTTGAAAGTGTGTATCGGAAAGAGCGGTACGGATTCAAACGTAAAGATGGTGTTGTTAAGCAGAAATCGCCATTGCATGCGCTAGATTTCTACCGAGTGATTTTGGACGAAGCACATAACATCAAGGACCGGACCAGCGGAACGGCAAAAGCAGCAAATGACCTTAAGTGCCAAAAACGGTGGTGTTTGACCGGAACGCCGCTCCAGAACAGAATTGGTGAGATGTACTCGTTAATTCGGTTTATGAAACTCGATCCTTTTTACAAGTATTATTGTACAAAATGCGATTGTTCTTCATCGGAATGGAAATTCACCGATTGGCGTCATTGCGATATTTGCAACCACACGCCGATGTTGCATACAAATTTCTTCAACCATTTCATGTTGAAAAATATCCAGAAATACGGTATCGAGGGCGATGGACTTACCTCGTTCCAGCATATCCGTTTACTTTTGAATAATGTGATGTTGCGCCGTACAAAAGTTGAAAGAGCGGACGATTTAGGATTGCCGCCACGAATTGTGGAGATCCGTAGAGATATGTTTAATGAAGAAGAAAAGGATTTGTACCTGTCTCTTTACAGCGACTCGAAGCGGAAATTTAACGATTATGTGGCCGAAGGTGTGGTGCTAAATAACTACGCCAATATTTTCACGCTTATCACGCGTATGCGTCAACTTGCCGACCACCCGGACTTAGTGCTTAAACGGATTGGCACAAACTCTGTTGCTCAAGAAGTGGATGGTGTGATTATGTGTCAGCTTTGTGATGATGAGGCCGAAGAACCGATCGAGTCCAAATGTCGCCATAGGTTTTGCCGCATGTGTATTCGAGAATATATGGAAAGTTTTCTGGGAGAGGAGAAAAATCTTCAGTGTCCCGTATGTCATATTGGACTTTCGATCGATGTCCAGCAACCGGCCTTAGAAGTTGATGAAGAACTTTTTAGCAAGGGCTCGATTATAAACCGTATTAAACTTGGAACTCATGGAGGCGGTTGGCGGTCATCGACAAAAATTGAGGCATTGGTTGAGGAACTTTATAAACTCCGGTCGGATAAGCACACAATCAAATCAATTGTGTTTTCTCAATTCACATCAATGTTGGATCTTATTGAGTGGCGGTTGAAAAAAGCCGGGTTCGAAACTGTCAAGCTTTCTGGGTCCATGACACCCCAACAGCGTGATAATACCATCAAGTATTTCATGGAAAACACCCTGGTGGAGATCTTTCTAGTATCGTTGAAAGCTGGTGGTGTGGCATTAAATTTATGTGAGGCCTCGCAGGTGTTTTTGATGGACCCATGGTGGAACCCCAGTGTTGAATGGCAGAGTATGGACAGAGTCCATAGAATCGGACAGAAAAGGCCTATTCGTATCACTCGGTTTTGTATTGCCGATAGTATCGAGCTGAAGATCATTGAACTTCAGGAAAAGAAGGCCAATATGATCCATGCTACAATCAATCATGACGATGCTGCTGTTAACCGTCTTACGTCGGACGATCTCCAGTTTTTGTTCATGAATTAGAGAGTTACTGATGAGGAAATTAGGTGTTGGTGTTTCTTTGAACAAACAGGATTTTGGGACTCAATCCTTTCAGATTAAGGTTTACCCTATAAAAGCACTAAATCTTTCAATTACATAGATGTTGTTGGACAAAAACGAAAAGTTTAACAACATATAAATAAGAAAATATACTTTTTTTTCAGAGACAATATATGTTCAGTGGTTCATCGAGTTAGTAATGATGCACCGCCGGTGATCTCCGTAGTTTTGGTTTATGCACGCTAGCGGTGACTGACCACGAATTCTCAAAAGTGAAGCAACGCCGCCCGCCGCATCTTATCACCACGTGAGGTGAGTCATTTTCACGTAAGTTTGCCTCAACCGGACCGCGAGATAGAGTCAGAGCCCGGAGACCAGGACTCATAACGCCGGAAAAAAAAGTCACCGGCCGGTCACAGCACATGTATATATATATAGCAAGGCATCTGTAGATCATATTCTTATTTTTTTTTCAAAAAGAAATATATATTATCATTCTTCTTTGATTCCAGTGATTGATCCACAAATCAATACCAATTGGATACTTGATAAAAGAGAAAGAAAAAAAGATATTTTGAAAAAAAAAGGTTATTACAAGATACAAGTATGACGACAGCTAATCTAGATTTTTGGATCAAGTACTTGGACACGCCCACGTTATCGGTGTTGCCGCATGATTTCTTGAAGCCATTGAACAACCGGTCCGTGGAAGCCACCAAGAAATTCTCGATTCCGCAATCAAATACCGGGTTTGTGACCGGGTTGGCGATTTTCGCTGCTTTGGTTTATCGTCTTTCCGGTGATGATGATGTGATTATTGCTACCGACGCTTATAGTGAAGGAGAACCATTTATAGTGAGAATTGCTGTTGATGCTCAAATGACATTTGCACAATTAGTGGCAAGAGTGCAGAATGAGTACGATACTAACCAGGGCAAAGTTTCCGGGCTCAATTTGGACGGCATTGCACGTGCCATCAAGCAGGAAAAGAAGCTTGAAATTAATCCAGCCCTTTTCAAGCTTTCGTACCAACATGCTAGACCCTCGCAAAAGTTGGAGACTTCGGTGGAAGGCTCTGTGAGAGACTTGGCGCTTTTCGTTGAGCCGGAATCTGGCGAGGTTTCGCTTTTCTATAACTCGTTGCTTTATAAAAGCGAAAGAATCGATATTTTTGCTGAACAAGTGACGCAATTTTTCGCCTCTATTGCAGAAAACTCCGACGTGGCAATCACTCACGTGCCATTGACCACACCTTTGCAAAAAGCACAGTTGCCAGATCCAACATTGGATTTGGACTGGGCCGGATTCCGTGGTGCTATCCAGGATATTTTTATGGAAAACGCCTTGGCGCATCCTGACCGTGACTGTGTTGTTGAAACCCGGTCGTTTATGGACCCCAACTCGAAGACGCGTACGTTCTCATACAAGCAGATCAACCAGGCGTCGAATATCGTGGGAAATTACTTGAAGGAAACAGGAATCAAGAAGGGCGATATCGTTATGATTTATGCCTATCGTGGTGTGGATTTGATGGTGGCCGTAATGGGTGTTTTGAAGGCCGGTGCCACGTTTTCGGTGATTGATCCTGCTTACCCTCCAGCACGTCAAAACATCTACTTTTCCGTGGCCAGACCTCAGGGTTTGATTGGTTTGGAAAAGGCCGGTGTTTTGGACCCCTTGGTCGAAGAATATATTGCCACTGAGTTGAGTGTGGTTTCCAAGATTCCACAATTGAAGATCCAGGATGATGGTCTGTTGATTGGTGGTTCTTTGGAGGGCCAAAACACCGATTGTTTGGCTGATTTCCAACAATTCATGGATTCCCCTACTGGAGTTGTTGTGGGCCCCGATAACAACCCCACCTTATCGTTCACCTCTGGATCCGAGGGTATTCCTAAAGGTGTGTTGGGTCGCCACTATTCGTTGGCCTACTACTTCCCCTGGATGGCACAACGCTTTGGCTTGTCCAGTGCCGATAAGTTCACCATGTTATCTGGAATTGCACACGACCCAATCCAGCGTGATATGTTCACACCCTTGTTTTTGGGTGCTCAATTGTTGGTGCCTACTTCTGACGACATTGGAACTCCGGGCAAATTGGCCGATTGGATGGCCGAATATGGTGCTACAGTCACCCATTTGACGCCCGCCATGGGCCAATTATTGAGTGCTCAGGCCACCACTGCAATCCCCACTTTGCACCATGCTTTTTTCGTCGGTGATGTGTTGACCAAGCGTGATTGTTTGCGCTTGCAGACATTGGCCGAAAACGTGTTTATTGTCAACATGTACGGTACCACAGAAACACAACGTGCAGTTTCATACTTTGAGATTGCCAGCAGAAGCCAGGATGCACAGTACTTGAAAAACCTTAAGGATGTGATGCCTGCTGGTACTGGTATGTACAACGTGCAACTTTTGGTTGTCAACAGAAATGACCGGTCTCAAACTTGTGGTGTGGGTGAAATCGGTGAGATTTACGTGCGTGCAGCTGGATTATCTGAAGGTTACCGTGGCTTGCCTGATTTGAACAAGGAGAAGTTTGTCACCAACTGGTACGTCGACCCAGAGCACTGGATTGCTCAGGATAAAGAAAATGCTAAGCCTGAACAAAGTGCATGGAGAGAGGCCGCCTGGTTTGGACCTAGAGACAGATTGTACAGAACCGGTGACTTGGGTCGGTATCTCCCTGATGGAAATGTCGAGTGTTGTGGACGTGCTGATGACCAGGTGAAAATCAGAGGTTTCCGGATCGAATTGGGTGAGATTGATACTCATTTATCTCAACACCCATTGGTCAGAGAAAACGTCACGCTTGTGCGTAGAGACAAGAACGAGGAGCAAACGTTAATCTCGTACATTGTGCCTAAGGATTGTCCCGAATTGCACGAGTTGAAGGATGATGTGGAGACTTCCGATGATCCAATCATCAATGGATTGGCTGCCTACGGTCCTTTGATCAGAGACATCAAGAAGTACTTGAAGAAAAGATTGGCTTCGTATGCCATTCCCACGATTATCGTACCTCTCGTCAAGTTGCCGCTTAATCCAAACGGTAAGGTCGATAAGCCGAAGTTGCCTTTCCCCGATACTGCACAATTGGAGGCCGTGGCCAAATTGACTGCTTCTAAAGCTGGTGCCAATGTTGAAGAACAACAATTTTCCGAATTGGAGACGGTTGTGCGTGATTTGTGGTTTGATGTTTTGCCCAACAAGCCACCCACAATTGCCAAAGACGACTCCTTTTTCGATTTGGGAGGCCACTCGATTTTGGGTACGCGGATGATTTTCGAGTTGCGGAAAAAGTTGCATGTTGACGTGCCACTTGGTGTTATTTTCAAGAACCCCACGCTTGAGGCATTTGCGAAAGAGGTGAGCAATTTCATCAAGGGTGATGTGGCAGAATTGGCCGATGGAACCAATACTGCTGCTGCTAATGATGACGTGGAAGAAGACGGTCAGTCTTATTTCGATGATGCTAAGGAACTCTCTGCATCAGCATTGCTTGAAAAATACCCTTCTTTAGAAAGCTTGGACTTCTCGAAACCCGTCAATGTATTTGTTACAGGTGTGACTGGATTCCTTGGTTCTTTCATTGTTAGAGACCTTTTGGACTGCCGCAATGCTCATTTTAAGATCTACGCCCACGTACGTGCTGCTAATAAAGAGGCTGGTTTGGAGAGACTTCGCAAAACAGGAAAGACCTACGGAATCTGGAACGAGAAGTGGGTGCCCCATATTGAGGTGGTGGTTGGAGATTTGGCCCAGCCACAATTTGGGTTGGCCGATGACGCTTGGGCCCATTTGGCCAATGAAATCGATGTGGTGATTCATAATGGAGCCATGGTTCATTGGGTGTATCCATATGCCACATTAAGAGACGCGAATGTGATCAGTACCATCAACGTGATCAACTTATGTGGTACTGGAAAGGCCAAGTACTTCTCGTTTGTTTCTTCTACTTCTACACTCGATACTGACTACTTCTTCAATGCATCTGACGAATTGACATCACGTGGGTTGCCCGGTATTCCCGAATCTGACGATTTGATTGGCTCTTCTACAGGCTTGGGCACGGGTTACGGCCAGTCGAAGTGGAGCGCCGAGTATTTGGCCAGAAGAGCCGGTGAGCGGGGCTTGAAGGGTTGTATCACAAGACCGGGATATGTCACGGGATTCTCGCGAACAGGTGCTTCTAACACCGATGATTTCTTATTGCGTTTCTTGAAAGGATGTGCTGAATTGGGCCAATACCCCGATATCACCAACACGATCAACATGGTTCCTGTGGATCACGTGGCCCGTGTAGTGGTGGCCACAGCTTTGCACCCACCTCAAAAGGACTACTTGCTGGTGGCGCACGTGACAGGCCACCCAAGAATCACGTTCAACCAGTTTGTTGGCGCAATGAAGACCTACGGTTATGCTGTGGAGCGTGCAGACTACCCTTCGTGGAGAAGTGCATTGGAAAGATATGTGGTTGAAGAGTCTCAGAGCTCGGCATTATTCCCATTGTTGCACTTTGTTTTGGACAACTTGCCTCAGGATACTAAGGCTCCAGAATTGGACGACGTAAACACAGTGGCTTCTTTGAAGGAAGATATTGCGTTGACTAAGGAGGACGTTAGTGCAGGCAAGGGTGTTGTGGAAGAAACGCTTGGTGTTTACATCAGCTACTTGGTGAAGATTGGCTTTTTGCCCCAACCTTCGATAGACGGTAAGCAATTGCCCCAGATTGAGTTGAGCGACGAGACTTTGGGTCTTATTACGGCTGGTGCCGGTGGCCGTGGTTCAGCTAATTAGAGAGAAGTTTTTGCTGATGTATTGAGGAAATAGTAAATTAATTTAGTGCATGTATTTTATTCAGTTTTTTGTATCGAGTTGAAGTGGATGACTTAAGTATTACATCATGAAGGCGTCTTGCGGCCTTTTAAAGTTAGATGTAGATTTTGACCTTAATTCAATAACACACAAGTAATTTGCAATAAGCATGGATTTCTGTGCTTGCATAGCTTTTTTCTAGTAACCTACATCAACTAAAAAGGCCTTGAAATCTTGAATAAAATGTTCAAACGAACTTGATCCAAAATAGTGCCATCCTTGATTCTCAAGCATATTACACCCGCTTACGTACCAAGATTATGTATGTTGATACCACATTATTCCTTAGGAAAGAATGGTAGTCTTTCATTGGACGATTGTTGTAATAAAGACATTTTTTCATACACTTCATTGACTGTAAAGAAAAGCATTCACGGCTAAGTAGCAGTTTAACTATTTTATAATAATTTCTTTGTGATATTAAGACAAATTGCTTGATCCAAATCACGTCTCTTTAAGATCTTCCCAACAAACAAAATCACCATTTTTTGTTGATATTTCTTTCTTTTTGTCTTTCAAAAAATCGGCTCACTAAAAATTAACTTGAAATTCCTGAATATCTAAACGGTTAAAGTCAAATATTCATGGCAAACTTGTACCTGAGACATTGATGAGAACTACCGCAGATACAAATTGGTTAGAAACCAACACACCATTAGTGTTCCAAATTTCCATTTTTTAAAACTTAAAAAAAGAAAAACTAAACTTTTTGAAATTTGTTCAATAAATAAAAATCCTTTAACTTCAGAAAAGAAAGAAATCTAGTAGTTCACCGTATGCTGATCTTAAAAATAAAGCCCCAAAATATTATCATGCCTCACAGTTCAAAACTTAAAAGCCGAGCGAAGTGCGCCTGCTGCGATTTTTCCTTCCCCGGATTTCTATGCGCGCTCAACCGTTGATGAACAAGGCTGAACTTCCCTAACGATAATACTGTTACCTAACATCGTTATTTCTAGTTATAGTTACTCTTTAAGCACGGATAAGGAATTGGCTGGAATACGCCATAAAAAATAAAACGCCAGAATATTCGCCTCCACGGCTTCTATTTCTGCGTTTGAAAAGCCCTGCTTCAATTGAATCCGAACCCGTAGCTAAAGATTTGAAACCCGAATCCAAAAAAAAAAAGAAAAATTAGAGAAAATTCATTCACACACACAATTATTTATTCAATTCACAACACTATGAGTGGACTAAAGCCCCTGTTTCTCGAAAAAAAGCGAGATCTTCTAGAAGCTGGAGCGATCAAAACTAGAAATCTTGATCCGCCACGCTCGTCAACTTCGGTTTTTCGTGAAGAAGAAGAAGAAGAAAAAGAAGAAAAAGAAAAAGCGCCCGAAATCACGTGGAGAACACCGTCTCCCGAAGCTTTTGGGGGTACAAGCACGCCTATTAGCCGCCCACCAGCAGTGGAAAACATGACCCTGGCCTCTAATTTAAACGCCACACATATACGTTCTGGCAGCTCTGGCGCTGATACTGCGGGCAGTGGAAGCACAGAAAACGTGCTGATGCAAAAACGATTGGTGGAGCAATTCTATAAGATGGAGGGGAAAACGCCCCGACAATTGGATACTGTGCCTTCGGCATTGAAAGGAGCGTTTTCCGCTTCGCTCACAGATCTTAGTCGCGACACTAGGCCCGGATCTGTTGGTGGAATAGGGAGTAATAATATCAGTGGCACTGGAGGAATCGGCATCGGCTCTAAAACACCCGCCGACTCAGTAATTGTGGCGCCTTTTGATGAGGGAGTATTGGCAGTGCAAGATACAGTGCCGCTGCTTCTTTCTGTTGGTGGATTTCTGGCGGAAAATGAGCTCGAGAAACTCGCCCAGGTTTTGGCACAAACAATCGCGTCTTTTGAGCGTGAACCAAGGCTTGAAGACGCGGTCCCCAGTGGCCAACAGCAGCTTGAAAATGTGCAACAGAACTTGCAAAAAGTGCGGCTTCTGGTGGATGAAATGGCGGCTTCTTTAAGTGAAACAGCAGGCGATGCCAAACATCAATATCATGAAGAAACACAACGCAGTGTGGCCAAAGTTACGCGTCTAGGCGAATTGCTTACTCTGCTTTCGGCGCGTGTGGATTCAGCCAAGGCAAATATGGCCGAAAACAGAGATTTGTTAGAGACCCAGATTGCTAATAAAATCAAGGTTTTGGAGCATGTGGCAGCACGCTTTGACGCGTACGACCATGAGATACGCGGCAGACGTGTGCGCCAGGCAGTGGCTGCTGCTGCTGTCTTGGCAGTATTGCTTGCTGTTTATTTGGGGCTACGAGGATGATTCTTGAAAGGAATTTGTTGCTTTTTATGCGTTGGGAAAGAAAATTTATGAGGAGAGTAGCTTTTTTTTTGTTTTGAAAAAATGGTGCTTTGAGGCTCTGATCTTGTTTAAGAATGCATCAAAAATCAGGAGAATAACACTGGTTTTGAAACGGGAAATTATAATAAAGAAAAGGCTTCCCTACTCGGGTCTGCAGAGAATCATCTCCATAAATCAGGAAAGCTTTGAGAGATATTATACGGAAACTTCATGGTGAGGAGGAAGTTGGATATCAAAGATCTGAGCCCTCAAATGTTGACAAAATTTCTCAGATGATCAAATGAAGCAAACTTGCGATAAAGTTGGATTTAAATCCAGCGGTATGGATTAAACAAACATGCCTTCGTCAGAAATTGTGGCGTTCTCAGTTTTCTTTCCAGTTCAAAAGAGTAATTTTTGGTTCTCTTACCGGCTAATGTTTTTTTTTAATAGAAGCGATACATAGCCATCTTTTTTTGGTTGCAGTGGATAGATAAATGGGTATCAAAAGGTGATATAGGAAGTAAGTTTCAGAGATGTAGCGTGAATTTTTTAGACTTCATCAGTTCATGAAGACACCCTTCGAATAATTCAACAATTAAACATATTCAATTTGAGAAATAGAGTTTCTGAACTCAGTCTTTTAAAAAGAAAAACGAAAACCCACGATTATCTTGATTCCGACTGGGTTGTGCTTTACTCATGTTGAAGACTTTGTCACTCAATTTAATGCCACTTTACTTTGCTGAGCTTGTGTTGTCTGGCCCTTGCACCTAGTTTACCCCGCAATTAAGATCAAATCAAAGATCAATTGTTCATGTAGTACATGCAAAGTATAATGGGCGTATGTTTGTGAAGCCCCGCAAATTATACATACTCGAAAGCCTATCAGAACAAAAAGTTTGTACAAAGTAAAAATGATAACGTTCTGCGATTTCCTGTATTTTCGCATCTCCAGAGTAATCGTATCGTATCATGCGATTCGACTTGTGGAGAAGTGGGGAAACGAGGCAAAGAGAAATTCACTGATTACAGTTATGGATTTGTGGCCTGATAATTTTTTTTTTTTAAGTTTTCTCGTTTCTTGCGTTTTGCTTCCTTATTTCGAGGAATTTAGCACGCGACGCAGGTTGCCCGCTTTAATTTACAATATCGATTGTCGTCAAATTACAGTGGCGAATCGGGCCGGTTATCGATTTTTTGTGGGGCGGGCAAAGTTTCATGTGGAACAATGGATGGAGTCAAATAAGAATGATCACGGATTTTGGCACGCATCCTAATTTAGGAATCTGAGTGCACTCAAAAAAAGAGAAAAAAAAGCATTCGAGTCATTAATCAAAACACTCTAAAATGTAACGTTTCATGAGCGGAATCCCAATTAATTGGTGAGACATTACTCATCCCACGATTTAATGTATGTCTTTATTTCCATATCCCAATTCACGGCATGACGTTTCTATGGCGCTTGCCCGTTTCCTAAACAGTTTAGTAGAACAATAGCTTTGGCCTTTTTGTCACGTGATCGGCCAAGTGGCAGGGGCGCGACGACGACGCGGCACAGAAGCGAGACAAAATAATGGGACGCAAGAAAAAAAAGAAATTAAAAATAGCAAAAAGCAATGACCGAGCAAAGTTGTGAATTTCTTTTTTTTTTTCTGATAACTGTATGCAGGTCGCACTGCGTCACAGTGAGAATGAGATGCCAATTCATGTTGTTTTCTTTACTTTCTTTAAACTCCTTATTTTCCCCCCAAACGCGGTGGATCAATCGGATCACAAAATTCTCTTCAAACTCTTGTCCAGCAACTCAATTTCAAATCTTTTGAGCGCGTTCAAAATTCAAGTGAGAGCGTGAAAAAGCAAAAAAGAAAAGAAAATACATATCGTTAAACAGAAAACAGTTTACCCCGGTGTGTACGTCACGTGCCTGTATTTTTCTCAAGAATTAGTGGCACTTTCCCCTCGGCCCACATCTACCAGCGTCTAACGATTGTGAGGCCAAAAGTCCTTGTACTGCCCCCATTCCATTCCATCCCCACACGGAATAATCGAAGGATCTCCGAAACTGTGGGCTGAATACTATTATCAATTTTTTTTTTATCTTTTTTGATAACTGTTTTTTTTTTTTTTTTAACTCTCTTTCTTTCTTTCCTTTTTATTCACTCTTCAGCAGCGGCCTTTGACTCAGTTTTGCTCGGGCTCTCATTCTTTTATATTTGTCCCTCCCCCCCTGCCTGTGCAAGCTTACTTATCATATTTTTTTTTATTGCCCTTTTTGGTTTTTGTTTCGCCCGAATCTCCATACTCGTCCTACACAATCAGAAACCCGAGTTTCAAGCACACAATTAAAGGGAACAAAAAAAAAAAAGAAGAGAAATTATCACAGAAAAAAAGAGCTTAATTTCGGTTCCTTAGTTCTGTAATTATTTTTTTTTCTCTCCCGTTGCTAGTGCGGCCCCCACCCAACTTTGTTGCTAAGCGCCGACGATTACCCGCCGAAACTCAAAAACAACAAGTGAAGAAAAAACCAAACAAAAGAAAAAAAGAATAATGGCCGAGGTTTTCTATATTTCCTCCGAACACACTTTCCAAGTGCCGTACAAGATCCACGCGGCCAAAACTAGACACCTTCTGGCGTTGGGTCCATTAGTACAAGCCTTTTTCAAGCGAGGCAACGAAGAAACAGATATCACGTGCGCCACAGTTGTGGTTTTGGCAAACGAAACTCCTGCGCAGCTGGCGCTACATTCTGAGCTAGATACACTCACGTTTGACGAAAAAGTGCTTCTTCTCCGGTACTTTTTCAGCCACATGAACTTGATTGTGGTGTCGACGGCGGACTTGGCCAACGAGCGCTCTGTGGATGAGCTTAATGCGGCCATTGATCAGATCTCGGTCTTGCACAAGACGCGGATATCAAGGGTTGCCACATGGACGGGCACAGGTGTAAATATCAACGACGCTTACCTGCCTCCAGAGCAAGCAAAGATTGTGGAAGTTGTGGCTACCATGTCATTTCTCGTGCATCATCATGCCAACTTGTCGCGTGCCACGCTACTGCGGATCGCCCACTTGAAAGATATTCTTGTGCGGTCAGTGGACTTCGAGCTGTTGTTGCATAACCACTCCGACCTGCATCTTCGGAAGCTCGGGCATTTGGTAGGCCACTGGTCGTTTCCTGCCCACGAACTCTCCAATGACGACTTAGTTTACTGTGTTTACTTGATGTTAGGCCTTGCATTGGCTCACGTCAAGTCCCAGCCGGTACCAACCGGGTTCGAGCTGCCGACTTCCAACGAGCTTTTGGCCTTGGTCTTCATGGTAAGGGATACATACAAAAATGGCAACTCTTTCCACAACTTCCGCCATGCAGTAGACGTCCTACAAGCATGTTTTCATTTCCTCATCAGACTCAAATGTTTGCCCGAATTTGAGCAGCTTGAACTCGACCCGCGGTCGTCCGAATCAGACTACCTTTCAGGAAAAACCAAACCGATCCCATGTAAAGAGCTTGTGGCAGTCTCAGAGTCAGACTCGGATCTCACAGTCGAGAACGCATCAGCAGACTCTGCGCAGCCTCTTTTGAGTCCATTGCAAACTTTAGGGCTTGTCATCGCCGCTCTCGGCCACGATGTTGGCCACCCAGGAGTCACAAATGCATTTATGATCAAGCACTCTCTGCCAACCTCGCAGCTCTATGGCGAAAGGTCAGTCTTGGAGCTGTTTCATGCATCGGTCTTTGTGAACAAAATTCTCAGTGTCAACTGGCCGAGCCTACTAAGCACAGAAACAAGCACTGATCCGGCTGAATCACTTAATCTCAAAAATCTCATCATCAGCAGTATACTAGCGACAGACATGGCAGAGCATTTCGAGTACATCAATAAGCTTAAGACTTTGAAACTCAACTCTGCCGAGCAGTCCAATGAACGCGTGAAGTTGATTTGTTCCTTGCTCATCAAGTGTGCAGACATTTCCAACGTCACCAGGCCTCTCCGTGTCTCTTCACAATGGGCGCTGGTGCTCTCGCAGGAATTCCTGGAGGTTGAGAATCTTGAACATGCTATTTTGAACAAGGCCACGCAATTTGATGACGTGTCGTACCCTGCATTACCTTCATCTTTGGATGAGATTCTCAAAATGTACCCTTTCATTCACAAGGGCCAGATCTTCTTTATCCTGGCCTTTGCAGAAGGGTTGTTCAACAGCATAGCAAAGCATTTTCCTGAGTTACAGTACACATCGGATATCATCAACGAAAACTACCAGTTCTGGTTGGGACATGTTGAGAAGCTTAAGGCTGCAGCAACTAGTACTTTCTGAGGCCCCCAGTTCAATTGCATATCTACGTTCATAATCTTCTTTTCTACTCTTTTTTTTTTCTTTTTTTTTTTGCTTTATTTTTTTTCTTCTCAGTCTAACTGCGACACACACTGTCGATTTTGCATTAGTACCATCAACGGTGCTTTTTTTATATACTTTAATAGAATTATGGCTAGAATTAAGTTGATCTAAAAAGGTGGGGTTTATTTTGTGAGGCACATTGCACCAGCACTCTACTGCCACTGTTAAGACAAGTTTTTCTTCACTTATTTTTGCGCAAGAAACTTAAGTATCACCAAAATCAAGAAAGAATCAGATGATTGAAATATTTAAAATGAAAAAATCGAAATGGACTTAAATTTGCCGAGTTAGTCAGTTAAAGTACTGGAATTTTGGCCGACATTTTCAGATTTCGCACGACATTTCCCAGCCCTGAGTTCAGACTTCACATCAAATCAAAGCAGATCGGCGAGGGGAGTGAACGAGATTTGAAAAAAAAAAAAAAAAAAAAAAATCAGACATTTTTTTTCTTGCCTTGTTGTCACGTGATCCGTGTGCACGTTGTTCAGTGCGCATCCTGACATCTGCTCGTTTTTCCTCACCTTTTTCTTCTCCAGGCTCTCCATCCATCCATCCCCATACTGTTCCAGGTTTATAGAGCATTGATTGTTCGAACACCACAGGAATTTGATCAATCTTTGAGAACATTCGATTTTTTTTTTTCTTTCTTTCTTTTTTTTGTTTTTTCTTATTTTCGAATTTGCTAAAGAAAGAAGAAACTTTCGAGGAAGAAAAAGAAAAATACCAACCATATACATACACACATTCATTGGCTGTATTGAATTTCTTAAGCATTTGACCGTTCGCTTTCTTGCTTAGCCGCCAACAATTCATACGTCTCCATTTTAGAAAAAAAAAAAAATAAGAACTCGACACGACCCTAATTCTGGAAACCGGGGTTTCTTTGTCTGTTTACAAACACAAATAGCCGCCCAACTCATCATGGACAGAAACACCGATTTTTTAGCCGCCAACACCAACTACGCCGAGCGGCCAATCATCTTGTCGCCGCCTCCTGTCGAGGCCGGAATGACGTTTTCACATGCACCCCAGAATTTCCAGGCCCAACGTAACCTGAGCGTGGGTTTTAACTTGCAGCAAGAATTCGAGGCGCTTAAGGCCGATTTGGACTTGGATTTGAGCCGTTCTAATGACGACGAAGATGCAAATATTGGTGCTTCAATGGCGAGAGGCTCAGCCAAAAACAAATCGTCTTTGGGCGAAATCGGCGAAACTAGTGAAACTGGTTCTGGCTCTGGTTCCGGTTCTGGTATCAATGTAGGAAGCCCGATGCTTGCTAAACCGGCTCAAAACGGCTCGCGTGTGTTATCTGGCGGGCCAAGTCTCTTGGCGCCGGCGGCCAATTCGCCTTATGCACTTAACACAGGCCTCCACTCGAATGGCCACGGGTCAGGGTTGCTGGACACAATGTTGCGCGAGCACACGCTCTCGCCGCTGGCCGGTGGTAGTAGTAGTAGTAACGGTGGTGGAGCTGGCGCCAGTGCCGGTGGCAGTGCTGTTGGTGGCGGAAGCGGTGGTGTCACTGGCACTACTGGCGCTAGTAGCAACTCTTCTGCCACTGGTGCCACGGGTCTCCAGTCATTATTGATGAACAAAAACGCAGCATTTGCATCGCTGCTTGGTGGTTTGCCAAGTAGGCCACAGAGTGTGAACGATTTCTCGCTGCTTATGCCACAGCAGCAGCCATTTCTGCGTATGCCGCAGGTAAGTTCGGGCAACTTTTACCTGGACATGTTGACGCATACTAGCTGGCTCGAAAGCTTGACGCCACAAGAAATCATGACCACGCTCGACTACTGGTGTAACAATTTGCCCTTTGATATTTTGCTCACGATGAAATCCAGGTTACATAATCATTTGTCGCTGGGCATGCAGCCACTGGCCTCGGGACCGCCAGTTTTCGGGAAAGTGGATGCTTACCCGCAGTATCAGGGCGATTTTGTTGCCGAAATGTCGAACCTGGGGCTTTTGCAGCCAAAGCCAAAGCCTAATGGTGCATTCAAGAGCCATTTGTTTGCTGACCCCAAGGTCCAAAGACCAAAGCTGGCTGATCCTTCAATGCATAACCGCAACATGCATGCGGCTGAGCGTGCCCGTTCGCCAACCCTGCATTTGTATGAGAAAACCAACTTTTTGCAGTTGGCCGCTGCCTCTCATCTGCCTCATCACCATCATGCTGGTGTTGGAGCCGGTAGTGTTGGTGTTGGAAATGCTGGTGGGTATGGTCAACCTCAAGGACAAGCCCCGGGCCATCATCACAATTTGGGCCAAAACTCTCAGCCCATAGCGGCAACTGCAGATGACGGGTACGACCATTCGCATAAGCTCGGTGCACTTGCCACCATCAACTCGAGAGTCGCATTGGATTTCAACCGTAAGGTTTTCCAACAACCGGGCCGTGCTGCCGCGTATGAAGAACTGCTTAACCGCCAAGCCAACTCATCGTCGGTGCCTACAAACACGCAGAAGTACTCTGTGGCAGCCATGGCCGGCACTGCTCCAGGCAGTTCCAATGTAGTTGGTACTCCTAAGGGCAAGAAGGACTCTGAAAAGCCCAAGATCTCGTCTCCCTCGACACCTGTATCAGCCAGCTCATCTATGCCTGCAGAAATCGTGAACCAGGACTTGTTGAACAATATCCCTGCATGGTTGAAGTTGCTTCGCTTGCATAAGTACACAGACTACCTCAAAGACATTTATTGGAAGGACTTGGTGGAGTTGAGCGATCAGGATCTTGAGGATAAGGGAGTCAAGGCATTGGGCGCACGCCGCAAGTTGCTCAAGGCGTTTGAGGCGGTCAAAGCGGCCAAGGCATAGTGGTATTTGACATACCACCCACTGACTTAAATAGACCCACACGAAGTGCACGATAATACATACTCTCTCTCAATCTCTCGATCTATCTCTATCTTATAAATCTTGCCATTAATTATTACTATTAACCTCACTATACTTGAGTCGCCCTCGCCCGCCAAAGAAAGGACGCACCCATTAAACAATCACGCAACATGAGTTTGTCTTCTTCGCTTGTTTGTAAAACATCCGCGACGACAGCGATAACGCCTCGGACTTGTCGACCAAGGAGTCGAGTTTTTCGCCTCTTTGTAACACGCTCTCTATGGTCTTGTGCAACACGATTTTCGTCTCGTCCAACTCCTGTTGTACTTTCATGATTGAATCGGCCTGGCTTGGGTCCTGATATTTTTTCAAGTATACCGCCAACTTATCGTATTGTAACGCAGCATTGGGCGTGCCGCCGGTCACACCGCTCCATTGGCTGGCTGGGTGTAACGAAAGATATTCTTCCAAAATCTTATTGATAAGCGTGTATGCCGGTCTTACCGGATATTCCTTGTCGGAGATCACCACACACGACAAACCCTCGGATCTCGTGTATGTGTGGCCCACATAATTGCCTTCCTCGATACTCTGTCTCTGGCCGGCGGGTGTTCTTTGTGAAACGGTCTCCAGAAAAAACGTCATGAATTGGGCCACCGACAGCCGCTCGAAAAACGAGAATTGCGAGAGGTCACTGGCGGACGAAAGCTCGACGGCTTTCTCGCCGACTTTCAAAATACCGATATAGTAGATTTTCATCTTGTTTTTGTGTTTGTGTTTGTGTTGTGTTTTTGTTTTGTTGTTCTATTTCAAGAGAAGGAAAAGACTGATGGTGGGATCGTATTCGAGTGATTGAAGTAGCTTGCTGGCGGGGGAGAGAACATTCTTTGAGAATATGGTCACGTGATCTATGTGAACGGTAGCAGGGTCGCCCATTTCAGGTCCAAGTCCTGATGCTTCTAGGGAATTTCTTGAAAGAACTATTTTCTTTAGGGTTCAACTTTCTTTTCAAAAACCCTCAATTGTGTGTTACTATTTTTCCAGCAACTTTGTGGCCTGTGTTGTGACGTAGATTATTCTCTAATTCTAAGGCAAGGGTCTGGTCTCGCACAGGGCCTCGGTACGCCGAACAGTAGTTAGAAGGAAAAGTGCAGGCAAATTTTCATAATAATTCCCTTTTTTGTAAATATATTGATAATATTTGGAAACTTTCTTTTTATTTCTCCTTCCTCTTATTTTAATCAGTATTCTTTTTCTGCTGGAAACAAAAAATTCTAGTGCATTTTTTTTTGCATGGTCCTGAATAAGGCTTATTGACTGTCTCTCTCTCTTTCTCTTTCTCGCTACTTAAAGGCCCTTTTCCCACCATCATATGTCCATAATATTATCTCTTCAACTAAGAAATCTGGTCTTGAAATTTCCATAATATAATTAGAGAGCCTGCAGAACGTCCTATTATCGATTAAATTTCTATTTCGTGTATTTTGGGACTTCTGCATTGTAGCCCTTTCAGTATACTCTAGCTTTGCTGGTGCCATGCACGTGACGTGATACCGGATTTGGCTGCGAAATTTAACCCAACGCTGTTTACTCTTTGTGGTTTTGAGGCTTGGGGTAAATTTTTCCACTTATCTACTCATTTCTTCTTTCGTGCTTACAACATGTTCATTTATATTTTCATTTGTATTTTCGTCACTTACTTGGCCCTTTTGTGAATTCTTAATAAAGAGTTCAAATTCCGTTCGCCGTGAAATTTGCCTTGAGGGCCCGGCCATTAAAGTTTTTCTTTTTTTTATCAGAGACTTCAGTTAACTATGGGGAATGCATTTTATTTTATTACCTTTTTGAGAGTGACTTCTTGTAGCTTTAGTAAACGTTGTAGTAATGATGAGGAAATCTTCAAATCTCAAGTAGTTACCATGCCCTCCCTGTCATTTTTCCTTCTTTTTATTGGTTTTTTTTTTTATTTCTAAACTAGAAGCTCGAGTGCCGAAATCTAACCAGAATCAACTCGTTAGTTTTGAAAAACTGCTTTGATCTCTTATCCTCTGTCTCTTCACGTGACCTTTGATAACGATCCTCGTGTTTTCAATCAACGCCCATTGTTTACGAAAGCGCATTTCATTGTTTTTTTTCTTTGTTTTTGTTTTTTTACAGGAAGTAAGAATAATAAAAACTTTCAATTATTTCGAAAGTAACATTCTTTACTGTTTCCTCTTTCTTTTTCCTTAATACTTCCCAAACCCTATAGAATCTACTTAATTAATCCACAGGCTTGGTCCCATATTCCAATGCGCGCACCTCAGCCGCATATCGAAAAACATGCCAATCTCCAAACGTCTAACCTCACTTTAACTAGAAACCAGAGTCTCTAATTCCACACACATTTTTTTTTCAGAAAGTGTGACACACGCTAACACACATTTATCTATACATCACCACACTTCACGTGACAATGCTGGCGGTGGCAGCACAAAAGGAAACGGGCCCAACTACTGAAACAAGGCCCAATCCCAGTCTTAAGGTGGTGCTTTTAGGAGATCTGGGAGTCGGGAAAACGTGTCTTCGATCACAATTTGTGCATCATGTTTTTTCAAACGCATATAAGGCAACGATAGGCGGTGATTACTTGACGACAGCAGTAGACATTAAAACCCCATTACTACTGGCCAATGGTGGGTCACGTGACCCGGACTCGGAGCCGGTTTCCCTATATCAAACAGTCAATTTACAAGTCTGGGATACCGCGGGCCAGGAACGCTTCAATCTGATTTCCCAGGCGTTCTATCGAGGCGCCGATGTGGCGGTTTTGGTGTATGATATCACCAGTTACGAGCTGCTTCTTAGCGTGCGCACGTGGTTTTCTCGTTTCATGGAACACTGTCAGGTGGAAAATCCCGGAATCGTGATTGTGGGGAATAAACTGGATCGTTCTGCAGACCGTGCAGTTGATAAATCCGAGGTGCGTGACGTGCTTTGTCGAAATGGCGCCGTACATACTTCTTCTCGTATACTGAATACGGGTCCACAACTGTCTCTGCTTCTGCTTCTTGCAGACCATGTGGGGGATTGGGAACAGGATGTGCTTGAAGTCACGTGCCGCACGCTTCTGGCGGTTGATTCGGTGTTCCAGCGAGTGGCAGAAGTTGGGTTGGATAAAAGTTCTTCTAAGGCGAATGGCCGGTATCTGAGCACACCATCAATTATCTTAGAAAACCCGCAAGCTGTCTCGCGGTGTGCGTGCTAGGAATTTATGGAATCGTGCTGATCTTTCTTTGTGCAACCAGATTGAAAAGTATTTTTCTGGTAGGACAAGGATTTTCATAAGTTTGGAGATATGATTTGGCCATTTTGGGAATGTTTTACTATGGAATTGTTTCCGAGAATTTTTTTCAGAACTTTGTCCGCTCATTACATGAAGAAGAGAATTTGCCGGGTATTGTTATCTTCAAATCTTACTATACTCTGTCAATATTTGAGTCTTTAAGTTTCGGCAAACTGGAGAATCATGGCCATAATTGACCCGTAAGATTATGACATATAATGTGTTTGCGCCGATGATTTTGCTTTTCAACTAAAGGATCATACGAAAGACTGACTCTTCAGTCGTTAGTACAAGGCTTAGTACTTACAGAAATTTCTGGTTTTCGAGTACATGGTGAACAGCTGGTTTTTATAAACATGGGCTTCTCGTTTTCAACAGGAAGAATTCGTTATCAGTAACAAAAACTCAGAAAGTAACTTTTCAAGGTACCAGCAGAACCTTGTTTCCCATCATTTCCTAAAAAAAAAAAGATGGCTCGAATTTCTACTTGAGAAATGAAAATAAAAAGATAATGATAAAAATTCTACATGAAAAAAACGTGCATTGCCTCGATAAAGGCGTATTTACAAGGGTTGGAGAGTCGAACGGGCTCTCTGATATCTAGGCCACTTTGGCAATATCCTCAGTAGCAGGGGTTTCCTTAGCGACCTCGTCGGCCACATCCTTGAGCGTGGTGGTTTTCTCGCCGCTGGCTGCCTGTTCGCTGTGGCTGGCGCCTGTTGAAGGCACGTCCTCGTCATCCTCATACAACTCCTCCTTATAGTGTTCTGGGTGTTGGCGGAAACACGTTCTCATGGCCTCGAACTTGCCAATACAGTCGATACCCTTGGGCTCGGTTTCGGAGTACACGAAACATGCAAAAGCGGCCTTGAATTCCTCGCCACATGGACCGTGGGCCATGCCTCCTAAACAAGGACAGTCCCAGTTAATCTCACCGGTTTCCGGGTTAAAGGCAGCGGACTGCGAGCCGTTTTCTGGGTTTTCGGAACTTTCAGCAACGGGCTCAGCACTAGGCTCGGCGCTTGGTTCAGGAACTTCGACAGCTTCCAAAGTCTCAGCCTCCTTTTTGGCCTCCTCAGCCAATTCAAATGCGGTTTTTTCGGGCTCAGCAGAGTTCAGGGCAATCAACTGCTCGGCCTTCACTTTCTCCTCGTCGATTTCGTTGCTGACAGCATTGTTTTGCACGGCATACATGGCACAAACAAAACCAGCACCGGCGGCCAAACCAGAAGCAAATCTGGCCCGAGGCAAGCTACGGGCTGCTACAGGGCCGGAGGTATACTTCCGCGTGGCAGCAACCACGCCTTGGCGCAACGAGTGTTTGAAAACAGGTCTGAACATTTTTAAATTCTTTTTGTTTGTTTGTTTAGTTGTTTTCTTCTGTTTCTTTCAGGTTGCTTCAAGAAAAAGATCGGTGGCCCGCTAGCACGATGTTGCGTTGCGCACGTGCCGCGGCTGAGGATTCGCGAGGCCTAGCTTAGTCAGCCAGGTCAAAGTTTTAAATAATGATATTTCCCTCTTATTTTGACTCCTGATTTTTGTTATAAGGGAGTTCAACATGAGGTGGGAAATTTAAATAAAATAGTTATAAGTTGTGCAATTTCTTACCAGGGCTGAATGTCTTAGTCGTCATTAATGAGTCTACATACTTGGAGCGATTTTAATGCAGTGACTGAATTAAAACAGGTCTTGGTCTTAAAGTAATTTCGGGTATTAATTTAGTATTTTCCCTATGAAAAATCAAATTCAAGAGATTCCAGTAAGGCTTCATCTTTCTTACCATTATTTTCTTTATCTCTGCCTTCGATCCCATTTGAATTGATGCATTGAGATCATTCACGGTAGGAGATGCATCTCTAGCAAAGGCTGGACTATACTATTCAATTTGCAGTGAGCATTCAATATTTGCCACTTCTTTTCTCTTCAAATTACCGCCATACTCTGAAAATTAGTAACTTCATTCTAACTAATTTAACTCACGTGAAAGCAAAAGAAAATATTGCTGTTTCATTTATTTGAAAGTGTTCATGAATATTTAAATTACATTCTATAAGATCGCACTAATACAAATACTATAAAGCGTCCGTAAAATTCGAATTCCCCAAATTTGTAGAAATAAGAGAAATTTTAATCTTTTTGACCACAGGAACTAACCACTAAATCATATATAATTCATATTCCTATAGCCTATTACCATCTGCTTTAAAACTTTGTTGTGTTCTATAAAAAAAACACCAGCGTGCGCTTATATGCACACCACACCATTTTCCCTCCATCATCTGTCCCGGATATCCTGGGCCAAATTGCCGATTTCCACCACCGGAGATTCTTTGACAGGGGCAGTAAGCGAACTTGCCCAGAACAATGAGCATAATACAAGAACGATTGATCCGGCCCCGACCATACGCACAGCCTTGATAGTTTTTTGTGATTCTTTCGTTTTTTCGTCGCCAATACGGTCGATCAACTTGTTGAAGCTTTGAGCCTTGCTTTTCACCGAGTAAGCTCTCGAGCCACTAATCAACAATTGTGCTGGTTTATGTGCACGTCTGAAAACGGGCAGCATATGTTTAACCAGTGGGCCCAACATCGTCTTTATATACTTTTTTCTATCTATATGTATATATTTATCGGTAGATTATGATTAGCCAGGACTAGAGGCTTGAAGGGACCATATGTGCACGCACGCACTGGACTTGTTGTCACGTGATGCGATGATTTGCACCCACTAGATGTTATTTTCGGCAAGTTCAGGGACATTATTCTGGTTTGTTTGAAAGTGAGAGGAGTCACTCTGTCATCTGTTTATTGGTGTATAATATCTGGAAAAAAAAATTAGAGCTCTTGTAATAGAACAAGTAGTAAAATACCCTTGGAGATCGAGTACCAATTTTAGAAAATCCATTAATTGTATCCACTCGATTTAACCACTCTATGAATTTCAAACAAAAGGTTTTATCATTTTTGAAAATTCTTAAAAGATGTCACAGCTTCATTATCTTTTTGTGAATCTTACATTTGGATTTTTCTCTGTGCTCGGAATGGTAAGTACTCGCGAGGTTACGCCGAGGTAGTCGAGAACCTCCTATAAATAACCCGGTTTCCTTCTATAAAAAAAGTCCTTACAATAAGTAGATATGAGGTGAAAATCTTCTAGAGAATACAGAATTATCTTCTCTTAAGAAAATTGATTAGATCCAGGATCTCTAAAAAAACACTCCTAACTTGAAAATTGAATCGGTGATCAATGGAAGTCAGGATCAATCACTGATGCGAGTTTGAAAATGTTAGATGCTACTGACAGGTCTTGATTTCAACCGCTAACTCTATACGATATTTGACCAACTATGGACTTGTGTCAGTTGAATACAAGTTACATGTCGAATTTTTTTTTTTTACTCCATTACCATTACTCCCGAATAAAAATCAGAGAGGGAAGGAGAATGGGAAAAGCAAAAAAGTGGTAAAGAAAGCAGTTGCCTGTTTACCCGCACCTCCTTCTGAGTGTTACAGGAAAAGGGGGCAAAATTTGAACTAAATTGTGTCCTATCTGATTTCAGCTTAGAAGTGTCAGAAATATGTGAAATTCTCACAAAGTGTCCGATCTGCAAACACATTTTCCGATTCAATGTGTGCGCAATGATCTCATTGGTGAAAAAAATGTCACGTCTTTCTTTTTTTAAGCTTTCACCAAGAATGTGTGACTTACACGGCCGATAATCGTCCGAACTGTTAAAACCTTTGAAGGAATTTTATCATGAGAAATCAAAAAAGCAAAAAAAAGAGCGCCTGTTTCCTGGTTCGGCAAATTGATCAATAAGGCTTACTAATATCGTTCGTGTACATGCAAGTATGTGCCCTTCTAAGTCAAACACCGACATTTCTCGCGCGTGTGTCCCGGAGTTATACCAAAAAGGGAAGTGAAAAAGCGGTTGCCAGGGGTTGACCCGATATGCGCAGTGTGTTATTGCGGAGATATCTCTGGTTGGTGTATCTCCATCGACGTGTTTTTTGCAAACAAGCATCAGCATTTTGGGGATTGTTGATTTCAAAATGATCACTTTTGCACTGATTCACAGGTATGCCACTGCTATCTAAACAAATATACTCTGAAATGATAAAAGATACATACCAGAAAAAAAATAGAATCAAAAAAGAAAAAAAAAATAACAGAACGATTCACACACCTTTAAGCTTTTGAGGCTCATTCCATAGCCTCACGGCAATTTTCGGTTATGAAAGATTTGGTGGCGAGTGCTTACTAAATTCCTGGCTATGCGGGGACAGTCGGCGAAAAATGTGAAACTATTTAAGAAGACGGGATATCCCTTGAATCAGCTTTTCTTTTCTTTATTTTTTCATCAATCCAAACGGAAAAAGAAAAAAGAAAATTAAAACCAAACTCCAATTTCTAAAATGTATCCAGAAACTTTCGAAGCTATCGGTGTCCATGATTTCGACGATTGGTTAAACCCAAAGAGATTCGAGTTCAAGCCTCAGGAATTCAGAGATTACGATGTCGATGTTGAAATTATTGCTTGTGGTGTTTGTGGATCTGATATTCACGCAGCCAGTGGAAACTGGGGCCGTCCTTATGCACCAGTAGCTGTTGGTCACGAGATTGTGGGAAAAATCGTGAAAATTGGCCCCAATGCCAAGAAAGGCTTGAAATTGGGTGACCGTGTGGGAATTGGTGCTCAATGTGACAGCGATGGAACATGTATTGCATGTGAGAAAAACTTGGACAATAACTGTAGAAATGGAGTCCACACCTACTTCAGTGCTTACCCAGAATCGGGTATTAACACCCATGGTGGAAATGCATCGCACATTAGATTGAACTCGAAGTATGCGTTCAAGATTCCAGACAACTTGGAAACTGCATATGTGGCCCCACTTCTTTGTGGAGGTATCACTGGATTCTCGCCTCTTTTGCAAGCCAAAGTTGGTAAGGGCACGAAAGTGGGTATTTCTGGAATTGGTGGTATTGGTCACATGACGGTTCTTTTCGCCAAAGCATTAGGAGCCGAAGTTTATGCCATCTCGCGTTCTAATTCTAAGGAGAAACTTGCTAAGGAGCTTGGCGCTGACCATTTCTGTGCTACTGATGACGAGGATTTTGTTGAGAAATACGGAGACACCATTGATCTTTTGGTCAATACCAGTAGTTCGTTTAAAGGATCTTCTTTTGAGAAAACATTGAAAATGATTAGACCAAGAGGTAAGTTGATTTTCATCACTGCTCCTCCAGCGGATGAAGAACTTACTCTTCCACCAATGAACTTGCTTATGAACAACTTGTCGGTGCAAGGTTCTCTTATTGGTCCTGCTGAGGAAATCCAATACATGCTTGACTTTGCTGCTGAGCACAACATCAAGCCATTGGTGGAGACGGTGGATATTTCGGAAGAAAACTTGGGTAAGACCTGGAAAAGGGCCGAGGAAGGTGACGTCAAATTTAGATTCACCATGGTGGGCTACGACAAGTGTTTCAAGAAGTAAATTGACTTTTATACGGGCCAATTTATAGTAAATACAAGGATTCTCAAGTATCTACCATAAGTATATGTGAATTATAAGATTATACAGTCTGATTCTAGGCGAAGAATAACTGTACAAATCACTAATCAGCTAGACTTCTGATTTCAACAAAAGATTGTAATGGTTGTTGAATTGTAGAATCTCAAGGACAATCATTGCACTTATGACTTCCTTACCATTTACCAGGTTTGCGGTTCATACATGTTTTACCCAATTCACCGAACAACAGTCACAAAAATAAATGAGAAGCTAAAAATTTTAATAGAAATTACCCAATAGGAATCATATGATTTCTGTAGTATCGACTTGCCAGTGTGATCTCGAATGCTTAATCAGAGCACGCGTAATCGATGGCAAAATTTTATCATGAATATGAAACAAACTTGGTGATATGATCTTTTAATTTTTTATGTCTTTTTATTTCTTGCTTTGTCTAAGGTGAAATCTTGAAATATTTACAATATGATACGATCATCTGTGCTTGTCTGGATAATGGATTGATTACAGTATTTCACGTGTTACAGTTCTGCAATTGTTCTGTTCCAAGTGACGCCAAATCTACACCATCCACAAAACAAAAAATAAATAAATAAATAAAATCAACTGCAAGAAAAAAAAAAAATAGGTTTTCAAAAAAAAAACCGGAAAAGGAAAAGGATAAACTTGACGAAATGAATCAAAATTCCGCGTTTCATTTGATTAATCTAGCTCCAGTATGGCGATCCCCCCACAAATTTCACAGGAAGAAGAAAAATATAAAATAAAAATAGTAACGCGACGCGCGTCGCACCAATAATACTTGAAAATCATAACTACACCACTTTTTTTAAACTTCTTTTCTTCTTCTCCAAAAAACTCATCATTTCATCATGGTAGACATTGCTAAGCTATAGTCTGCAAGTTCCCAAAGATGCACTTGAAAAAGAGCAACGCGTACAAAAGCGATGGAAGCATTAAAACGCAAAGAATTCGACACGCCCGCAGAAGCGGCCAGCCATTATAACGCAAATTTGGAAACGCTTAAACGGCGGCTAAAAGGCGCCAAAAGTTCCGTTATGATGATGTTGAAACGGCACAAAATCAATGATGACGAAGACGAAGTGCTTCAAAAATGGATTCGGGACATTGTGGCGCGCGGAGTGTTCCCCACAGATGAAGTGATCCGTGATATGGTGGACTGTATTCTTGATCGAAGAATTCCTGCTTCTTATGATACCGTAGACGATAATTGGGTGAAAGAGTATTTGCAACGCACGCCTCAGATTGCCAAGTTAGTGCGTGACAAGCTTGAGTCTCGTATTTATGAAGACGATGATGAAGATGAGGAAACAATCAAAGCATGGTTTGAAACTGTACGGAAAGTAATGGAGCAATACGACTTCTCACCGGCCGATATCTATAATGTCGACGAGGTCTTGCACGTGACATGGCGGGGGTGGACGACGGCCATCGAATGTTCGAACGCTGCAGGAACAACGTTGCCTCCTTATTTAGTAATGGGATATGAAACCGACGAGCCGTATGCTTTTGGTGATGATGGAAGGCACGATTGGTTTTGCGAAATCAGTGAACACGGCTTGACCCTGGACCGGATCAGGCTTCAATGGCTCGAGCGGATCTTTCTTCCTCAAATCAGGACCCACAGAAATCCAGAGAAACACCTGCTTTTGATTTTCAGTGGCCACGGCGGCCAATTTACCCCGTATTTCGACGAAGTTTGTGCTGCCCACAACGTGGTGGTGTTGTGTATGCCAGCAAACCCGTCCAACGTGCTCCACCCGCTCGATATGAAACGCAAATGGCGTCTCATGGATGCAAACACCGAAGCATTTAAAGACCTGGTGTTGTTCATCTCTGCTTACGACGCTCTTAGACGCGTTGCTTTCGAGCCTGAAACGGTGAAAGAAAGTTTTGCCGAGGCGGGACTCGTGCCCTTCAATCCTGACCGTGTGTTGGCGAAATTCGAGAAATCGACATTCAGAAGCTTTCCGGACTTGACCTCTGAAGTCATGTATTTGCCCACAGTGCACTTTTTCTTCTTGTACTTTGGTGCTTGGGCCAAATCCATGGAAACGCTTGTGGAATGGGCCACCACACGTCCGCATGGTATTGGCACATCGGTGTTGAACCAGTGTTTCAAAATCTACCAAATGGCAGTGGAAATCAGCACTCCGCTTTTGAAAAAGAACTACCTGATTCTTACGAAGAGCGATAAGCTCAAGCACAAAAGGGCCCGCCAAACGATGAGAGGAGAATTTATGGACCTCGAAGATTTCCAAAAACATTTCAAGGAAGGACATATTATTTTCATGCAGCACTATATGGAGCCGTCCTTTCTAAATGACCCAACTAATCACAAGCGGAAAGTTTCTGGAGTTTGTGGTATATGCAGAATGAGCGGCCATAATATTAACTCTTGCGCTCAACGAGAACAAAACCATGACTCCTTTTGGTGGCAGACTTAGCAGTGTGTTTTCAAAAAGTCAAGGAGGTCTACTGCCGAAAAATCCAGCCCATCACGTACCCAGAGCACGTCATTTGATACGTAACACTCATAATCCTTCCCGCTGGGGAATGATAACTCGGAAATCTCATTCATTTGCTCGTCCCGGCGCCCAGTTGCTTGGAAAATAACGTTGTATTGCAGACACTTTTGCTGTACGACATCTTTGAAAGTTACTATAAGATCCCGCGCGGCAATAGAGTACACACTCGAGGTGGTTTGCTCGCCCAAAACAAACGTTTCAAGTGCTTGTGCGGGAATCTCGTTCTGATTATAAGTGGGGAGCTTATATGCCACAGGTATGTTCTCGCGGAAACATCGCGTTGCCTCGATCATCATATTCGTATACCATAAAAATATGTCTTTTGCTCCAGGATATTCTTGACTGAGCACTGCAAACAGATCTTGCCAACGATAGAACAACGATAAGGGGCCTTTGGCCTCGATCAACGCTTGTGAAAATATCTTCACCATAGGATTTAGTACGCTGAGCAGTAGAACGATTTCCAGTTGCGATGAAGAAATGAGATTGAATGAGTGTTGAAATTCAAGAACAAGCGCGAGCGACTTATCAATAGTATCGACAGAAGTATTCCCAAGACAGAAAGTAAGCAAGTTTGAAATCAAAAGCTTTTTCAATTCAGCTGCCCTTTTCTCATGGTACTGATCAATTAGCAAAAGACCCGTTTGTGAAAGGTGGTCGAGCACCGGCCTTATGTTGTGTTCATAGTAAGTCCACAAACTCCCACTTAATTCTTTCCATTCGCTGGTGAAAAAAGACTCGTATTTCTTAGCAACCATATCCACGATTTCCCTACGACGTAAATCTTCCCAATCAAAATCAGCCAAGTTCTCGATGATCCTGGTTTCAAAACCCTGATGTAAATCCCATTCCTCTATAATAGATTTAAGAGAAGGCATAACGATTTCTTCAAGACTGTAATGTTCAACTAACGGCGAGTTTATAATCACCGGAGAGTCCAACCAAAACCTGAGATCGTAATCTGGATTTTGCGGACTATTTTTCAAGAGTTGAACCACCAAAGAATCCCACGGATTAAGCACTGTCGGAGCATGTTCGGACTCCAAGTTTCTATATAACACAGCCCAGTGCAGTAATTGACCTAGTGCTTCTTCATTTAACGATGTGAAAAGTGTGGTCACGTGAGGCTTGGCGTATGCCACAAATATCGTTTGGATATCGGGAAGATTTGCATATGGTTCTTTAACGATATTTTCAAGCACGGCCGATGTGCTCGAAATATCGTTATCGGCCAACTTAAGTTCCTCGACCAATGCCTCTAGTGTGGATTTTTGCAAAATGTCGGCTTCAAGCGAACGGTCAAGATGGCCGATTTCCAACTGCAAGTTCCCCATTTTTGCATCGAGCAGCGTAATTTGTGAGCTGATGGCCGAAAGTTTTGTATGAGCTTTTTCCACCTCCAAGGGATTTGCACTTGTGCTGGCATTGTCGGAAAGTTCCTTATAATATAGGGGAACGTTGATTCCGGCATTTTCAAGCGTATTGATAACTGCAAATAAATCGTATGTGGGTTTTGAAAAAGTTACGGTTTTGTTAGTGGGCAGTTTTTCATCTTCAGAGCTCGAAACGTCAGTTTTGCCGGCGGATTTCTCTCTGATTCCACCAATACCCAATCCTTGGGGCCGTAGTTTTGTTTCTATGGGAGCTGCAATTCCATTCTGCTTAGAGCCCAATCCCTTACCCGCCTGGTACCCCATCCCCATCAACAATTTGGCTCCAATTCCATATTGGCTCACCATTGAATTTTGCGTTTCGTTATTTCGAGAACTCGAGGGAATTGGATTTCCAGGAGTGAAAGGGGATTTTTTCACAAATGGGTTAATGGAAATATTTGGGTTTTCTACCTCAAGTTTTTCATTTTCTTCAATTTCATCCTCGTCATCTTCTTCTTCCATATCTGAGTATTCATTATGCATTGCACTCATCATGCCAAGTTTACGTCCATTTCCTGCCGTATTTTCATTCGAGTTACCGGAAGAATTTTGAGCTTCATGACTGGTGCCTGAATTAGCAGCAGCAGAAAATAAAACCCCCCCTTTTCTGTGGGACATTTGTGATCATAAGTCAAAGAAGCGCAGCAGGTTAACGATAAATCTGGGGCTCCAACTTAGGCTGCTTGTCTGCACTCGCACTGTTTTTTTTTTTTTTTTTTTTTTTTTTGAGTGCGAGCCCAGGGCTGAATCAGAACCAATTTATTGTTCGAAATTAGGAGACTCTACTTACAGTATAATGGTATTTATTGTTAATATCTTCCTCGATATTCCGTAATTAACTGATTTAGAAGTACCCTCTTCTGTTAAAGTTATGAAGGAGTGAACATCGGGCCGGGGAACATATAGTAAATTCGCCGCTTCTACCACATGTCCAAAGCACAATAAGTATATGTCAACCTCGAATATATAGGATCGTATAGTCGGAGGTTTGTTCATCAAGTTGGATATCAAAACATAAAAGCTTTAAAGTAATGAGGGATAAGAATTGCCAGAATTGTCTTATCACTCAATCGGCCTCTATTAATGTAGTTCGAGAATCAGGAATCAGGATAAACGAGACGGTCTCATGAAGATTAGTCGCAATCTGATTCTCGTTAGATCAGGATTAATACAAACAATGCCCTTCAATTTTTGCTCAATGATCTTCAAAATAACCTTCAATAACCTTGAATAAGCCGATATTTTTTCGAAGCCCCAAACAAGAAGTCTATAGGGAGAAACAAGAGCACAATGGGTAAATGAAAAGCTCCACAGCAACCCGTTTTCAGGTGAACATAAAATGTCTCGTTGGATTTCTTGAATCATTCACTCCATCACTTCCCCACATGTACATTCTTCAAAAGCTGCACCAACCGATTCTCATCTTCACGAGCGGATTCCGCCTCTAAATCTTCCAAGCCCTCGCTAATCACTTGTACTAAACGAGGAAGCCCGGATTCGCCAGGCAAGTGGAAATCGGCAGGAATGAAATCGCCGTATTTACGGAGCCATTCTCTGCGCCGCTCGATTTCCTCATCTTCAAAAGGAAGTAGATCTCTGTTTAAACTTTCGTCCAAGACCTTGACGAATTTACGCGGATACACGAACTTCTCGTAATGAAGCTCGCTCAAATACTGAGCCTGATAAACAGAGCAAAATTGGCGGTAGTGGTCTGCAAGCGCGGTCAATGTGGAGGCATAAGTTTCGGTAGGAAACGCGCCTGGCTTCGCCTCTTTTTCATTAAGCGAGCTGGTCTTATAGACGGCTTGGCCCTGAACAAGTAAAAGGAGGAGCCGAGTGGCGTCATTGATTTCGAATTCTCGGCATTCATTGTTAAAAAGGTCACACTTTTCATAAACCAGACCTACAGCGTCTAATTTCTGTGTTGCAAAAGCCGACGCCCGTTTACCGTTATGCATGATAATATCGTGGATCGCATGCACTTCCTTAAGCACGGCGGGCAATTCCAGGGTATCTGCCCGCAAAACCTCTAGATCTGTCCCTGTTTCTGGTGTTAAGTTTGATGCAAGCATGCATTGGTCATAATGATTGGTAAGCATATGCAAGAGACTGGCGAGTTCCAGACTCAAGGCGTTATTTTCCTTTAAGACTGTGCCCACAAGATCCTGCGGCGCCTTATTTGTGTTTAACGGCGCTTCTACAGATACATACTTCAATATTGGTTTTAGTGCAAGAATTTGCGTTTCATACAATGCACTTAATCGTGAAAACTGGACCAGAAGCTCGGGTATACGCGAGAGAGTTTGTGCCAGTTTTTTTTCGAGAAGTGAGCTCATTTTGGCGCAGTTTTTTAGGTGGATCTGGACATTTTCTCGTAAATTATTGATTTCTTCTGTGGCCACAAAATCCGCAAGACAATAGTGCAGTTTGGCCGATTTCTCGCTCTTTTTCACAAGAAATAGGGGCACATCAACCGTTTCTAGCGTGGCCAAAACCGTGTCTAAGTCACGAAGCGCCGGGTGCAAAATCGTGGTTACTCTCTTTTCATGGCCATTGATGACAGAATACACCGATTCCTGCACATGTTTCGATAGCAGCACAATCAGAGCATGTGATTTCAGAGCTTTGTCGAATTTTTCTTCGGCGGCCGTGATTTGGGCGGGTAATTCTGTTGTCAAAATATCGGTTGTGGAATTAAGACTAGTATGGGCCTGGGCCGAGATTTTCTGTGCCTCTTCCAATGTCTGGCGAGCCTGCGCCGTCCATTGTGCCACCTCCTCTTGAAGAGACATGAAAATATTGAGGAACTCTCAAAAAAAAAGTGGACGAAAAGCGGGAGAATAGTTCAATTTATATATTTAGAAAAAGTGTGGGTCTTATCATAACGCTATGTAGCCAGGCGTTGGCGCGAGGCGGGGCGCGACGCTTATGTATGATGGCTTTATGCGTCACGTGACTTAGATAAGAGAACCAAGAAACAAATAAATAAATACATAGTTATTGGCATTCTTAAGAACCAAATTTCTTCTTTCTCTTGTTTTGCTTTCGGAAGTGTTGATGAGAAAATATAACGTTTTGAAGAATTCTCGCTAATCAGTATTCTGCTCTAGTTACCGTAAGCTCCCACATTACTTGTACTGAAGAAATGGAATGTAATTCGGCCAGAAAAAGAGGGAAGGAATTGATAAAGATATCAAGAAGAAGAAAGGGAAAAGTTCATTGTAAATGTAAGAAAGTTTGAATTTTGTTTTGAGTAAATTGAAAATCAGCGGTCTTTCTTGAAAAAAAGCGAGAAGAGTTTAAAGAAGTATGAGCTCACCGTGTCCATTCTCCATCCACTTATCTCCCCAATTCGCAGCTTATTTATATTTAAAGCAAGGAGCAAAGTTATGATGGAGTAGGAAAAAGTAGCGTCCTAAAAGTTAATTGATTTTGATCTCCTTGAATTATTGGAAATTTTTTCATTACTAACTACACTTATGAGACTTGCATTAAAGCAATCAGTGACATGGCCTCGCTTTAATGAACAGATCCGCAATTGAGTAATTACCAACTATAAGTTGCATTGCGGGTCTCCAGAAAAAAGTTTGGGTATACTTCAGCCATTATTCTTATATGATAGTCTTATATAGAATGAGATTATTCTCTTGAACTAAAGGCATAAAGTAGAAATTCACACTAGTGCATTGAAACTCAGTCACTATAAAATCACCACAAAATGTTATAGAAACAGCACTCGCTCTGATGCATTGTATGATGGTGGAAACACACACTACATACCTGAAAAAAAGGTAAAATAATTACAAAAGTAGTTCACAAATGATATTTATCAAAATTGATCATTATCACGAATTTTCAATCTCTTTGACTGAAAAACATCAAGATCAATATTCCCTTAAATCATGCTCCAATTGCCTGTTTTGGCCTGCACACGCGACCCCTCCAACTCAAGTCCAGTGCTGAACGTCGCGCAAAAAAAAACCGTGTATAGAGAAATGCGAGAAAGTCGGACAATTTCTTCAGTTTCCTTCAAGCACAACAAATAAGTAATAATCTGAATCTCAGCAAGCTTTTTTAGATCTGAACAGGAGGAAAAAAAATAACATTGAGAGAATTTTCAGAAATCAGAAATCAGAATACATATACACATAGAACAAACAAACATACAAAACACTGCCGTTTCATAATAATCTATCATGGATGCTCTAGTGAGGTTACGCCAGGCGATTATCGCGCATGAACCCGTCGAACTAAAAATCGTTAAAGACGCTGAAACGTCTACGGAAACGATTAAAGATGCCACGCACGTGCGGATCGGCGATGGCCTTTATGCGCTTGATGAAGTGACAAGTTTCCGCAACGAAAACGAGCCACAGACGCTCCGGGCAGTTGTTTTTTGCTGGCTCCATGATAAATCGTCGATTGTTGACTACAAAACCGCATGTTTGGAGCAAAACGTGGCCGACTTCAAGTTCTTGGTCAAGGCCGAGTTGACCACGTGGCTCAGCGGCCGTTCGGACACGTGTAAGTTCATTGAAAACCAGGATAATGGGAGCGAAAAGACCAGTGAAGCTGCCCAAAACGGCATCTCTACCACCGATTCGGCGGCTAACGGCCTGAATCTGAAGAAAAGACTGCTGGAAGATCCTCGCTTGGCCCGGATTTCCGAGTTTGAACTCGACTCGCTCGATCATAATGCGGCCTTAAGAGGAACGAAAAACATCTTGCTCAAAAACCTTGTTTCAGATGCAAAACGCTTCACGGCGCAGTTGAAACGGGCCCGTCCGTCGAAGAAAAACGACGCGCGTAACCCACATAATGGTGCTGGTAGTGCTGCTGCTGCCAAGAAACAGCCGATTATTATCGTTTCTCCAGCCACTACAGCACTTCTTTCCTTAAGCAATATCAAGGAGTTTTTGGAAGAAGGCCGGTTTGTGGAGCCTGCATTGAAGCGGCCTGACACAAACGTGGTCACGATAAACCGGCCCTCAGACCGGTTTGTGCCTGCTGCACAGCTGATTATGGTGGTGGATAACGTGGATTTGTTTACAAAGCCCGAATACTGGGACCGGGTGATTGCGATTTTCACCACGGGCCAGACGTGGCAGTTTGCGAAATTCAAGTACCAGCGGCCCGAGGCTTTGTTCCAGCACTACCACGGATTTTATATGGGATACCTGGGTGATCTTGTACCTAAGCAAATCAAGGACTGGAATGTTTCTGTGTTGGCCGTGGACCGTGGCGAAAAACGGTTTAGAGATAAGATGATTGTGCGTGACTTGTGGTCACAATTGGACAAGACGCTTGCTGCAAAAAATTATGGTGTTTGAAGGACGTAAATAGGTGGATAGAACAAATGTATGTAATTGTATGACTAGACTAATTTTCGCTTTGGCCCGTGCCTTGCTTGGACCCCATTCTTCTGAAAGTGTTGTATATGAGGAGTTGATAATGGAGGTAAAAAAGTTAAGTCTATTTTTTCAGTGGATAGTTTGTTAAGGTCAGAAGGATTGATATAATATTTTAACAAAAGACCAAAGAAACGAGCAGATTTTATTTAGTTAGGATTAAGGAATTAATTACTTTTGGGACTTTCCAAATTAATCTTACTCTCGAATATGCCAATGGCGAATCCAATGTATTAATTATTCCTTTTTCGTGCTCCTTAATTTTGGATTTCATTTCTTATCCAAATTGCTGCTTGCCAAAGTAAAACCTGTCTTAATCCAAACTTCTCTTCTCTAACTGCTCAAGAGTGCTTGGAGCTTTCAAAACTTTCAGTATTTGAATGTAGTCGCCAGCGAGTTTTGCCCGACTTGAACGAGTCCCCCCTCGTTTTGCTATGATAACAGATTATCTAATTGGTGATGATATTTGCTTTTTTTTCTTGACTAACTTCAACAGGAATTTACATGGAACTCTAATTTCCGTTCCCAGTCTAATTACTTAAGAAATAAGATAGACAGAAAATCACTTAATGAAACCATCTACATGAGAAAACAGTGGGCGAACACTTCTGCATTCATCAAATATCTATATCTAAGTCTATCCCGAATTTCATCTATATACAAAGAGCCGCTTCAACGAGAAAGACAAACGAACCTCACAAAAAAAGAAAAAGAAAAATAAACAAAAATCACTGGTATGTTTTCTCAAGCTCCACGAAACGGGTATAAAGTTCATCAACACGCAAATTCTCCACCTTGCGGCTATCACGCGTCCGCACAGAAATAGTGCCGTTTTCAATATCACGGTCACCCACCATCACAATATACGAATATCCTTTTTGAAGGGCATCTTTAATACGCGTGCCCACGGTTTCATTCCGCGTATCCACATCCACATGGAAATGATGGCCCGTGAGAGGAGCCACCAGTTGGGGCGCATTAATGATTTCTCCGCAAAGAGCTTTACATATTTTCTCTGCCTCGGCGTGATGACGATCAGAAACCGGCACCACAAGTGCCTGGCGTGGATTGAGCCAAAACGGCCATTTGCCTTGATAATGATCGAGTAAAATAGCGAAAAACCGCTCGAGCGAGCCGAAAACCGCACGGTGTACCATGATTGGCCGGTTTTCCCTGCTTCCAGAAGAAGAGGTGTATTTGAGATCGAAACGTGCCGGAAGCTGGAAATCCAATTGCACAGTGCCCACTTGATGGCGTTTCCCGAACGCGTCCGTGACCAAAACATCGATTTTGGGCCCATAAAACGCCCCGTCACCTTCACGCACCTGCCACGAGTCTGTGCATTCATTAAGCACCTGTGTAAGCTGGGATTCGGCGCGGTCCCATGTCTCCAAATCACCAATATACTTTTCGGGCCGCGTGCTGAGGAAAAAGTCGACGTTTTTCTTACTGTCGATGCCGAAAACCGCATAAGTATCTTTAATCAAGTTTAAAGTATTGGCAATCTCCGAATGGATCTGGTGCATTTCACAGAAAATGTGGCCATCGTCCTGATGGAATCTTCTGACTCTTGTAAGCCCCGAAAGAGCACCCAGCGCTTCGTTCCGGTGGAGCGACAGAAAGTCCAGGTACCGGATCGGAAGCTCGTTATAGGAACGGTCGAATTTGGCGTATATGAGACAATGGCCAGGACAATTCATTGGCTTAAGACCATATTCATGAGGGTTTTCTCCAGTTTCTTCTTCTCCTTCATGAATTGCACCTCCTCCTCCTCCACAAGTATGGCCTTCACCCTCAAATTCCAGAATTTGCTCCTCCTTCAGCAGATCGTTTCCCACCACTTTGAACATATCGTCCTTATAATTTTCCCAGTGGCCCGATTTCTGCCAGAGCGATGTTTTATAGATAAGCGGCGTGACCACTTCATGGAACCCATAGCGCAACTGCTGGTTTTTCATAAACCCCACCAACTTATTAAACACCCGCGTACCATGTGGTAAGAAAAATACCAGTCCTGGCGTCACGGGGTCCGTCACGAAAAGCTGCTGTTTTGTAGCGATCACGTGGTTTGCTTGTGTGGCCAGTTCCTTCACGCTCGTGCTATACTGTGCACGCAAAACACGCCCAAGCGTATGCGTACGCATTTTAACTGTCGACATGTGTGAATTTAAACGGGGGTTTTGGGGGTGTAGTGTGGTTTTTGAAGGGGTATCTAAATTAGTCGGCTTAACTATGGGAGTTTTCATGGGCCCATGTCGATGCACCGCGTGCGCGCACCACATTGGGTGGTTAACTTTTAAGAAATGAAGGAGAATTGTGATATTATATGGATCATTTTTTTTCGTAGATTGTTGTAAGTAGATATTGCAATAGATTGTTGTAAGTAGATATTGCATATATATTTGATGAAATACTCTGAATAGGAAAATTAGAACGAGAACCGATTTCGAAGCTTGCGTGCTTGCAGTTGGTTATTCACCAGCATGCTGTTTAGTGGGCCATTAGAAGTGACAAATATAGGTCTAAACATTTCATATTCTTTCCGTTCTTTTTTCACCAGAATTGTAAGATTTGTATCTAGAAACGGCCGTCGATCAGTCTCATCCAAAAAAAAACACTCGGATTCGGTAAACATGTGCTAGAAATCCTTCTCTTTGGATGGCTTCTGTTGAAAAGTAATAAGTATAGAATATACCAGCGGACAAATCAATCCCCAATATTTTACCCAACTTCCTTTGGAATTCTCATAATCTCTTATTCTGGCAGAATCTAACACTGAACGCAAACATTTTGGGCAGTTTACCTCCATGAAAAGATACCTTTAATCCTCGCCTCGAATAAAGCCAGAAATTTTCCTAGAGAGCCATAAAAAAACGAATTATTTTCAAGGTTTCAAGAGAGGAGAATCACCAATTCTAATCACGCAGTAACTTCCTGTTTCGCCAGAACCTCTGCAGTTTCCAGTTTCAGCCCCATTTTTTCACCTACAACACTCTGTCTTTCGCCCTGTGCCCTCCAGCCTTCAACTTTGACCTTAAACCCACTGAAAGTCTTGAATTCCAACGAACCTTTTTTCCATTTGCGGCACGGACGGCCCGATTTATCCAATACTTGGGTTACGGTATTTAGCGTGAGGCCAGCCGTGCTCAATTCCTTTGGACCCGTATTGATTTTGCTCACGAGCGGCTCTTCCACCGGCGCAGGCGAGGACCGAGGCGAAGTGGCATTTTTTTTATCTTCAGCACTAAGTTTCTTGGCCCGAGACCGTGGTTTAGGTGCTGGTGCGGCGAAAACCGGGAGTGTTTCAAGAAAGCTCGGGGGAAGCCGGAGCTTGACGTTATATTTCTTAGCCGGAGGCATCTTTTTGTGTAATTTATATATTTATATTTTATGGTTGTGCTGCTGAATAGAGGAATTTTATGGGTGTTCTCTTTTTTTTTTTAACTAGTATTTGTTAAGTTTCGGCTTAATGGTGGATCACGTGGTACTAACTATCTCACTTTTTATCCGTGTATTTTCGCACTGCACTGCACTGCACTGTAGTTACTGGCCGGAGCCACAATGCTAATTTCCGAGATGGTGGAGATAAGCATTATTCCTTTATAAAATTACCTTGGGCACTTTATCTGTGGCATTGACGGAGGAATGATACCATAACCAGTTTCCTGAAACTGCCAATTCATTTCCACAAAACTTTTCTATAATTATCTTACAATTCCGATCGGCTGTTTCAAAGAAACACAAGTTCAAAAAAAAAGAAAAAAGAGTCAGAAATCACACCAAAAATGTCTTTTCAACGACGCATTTCTAGACTCGACCATCTTGCAACAAATGTGCGCCAGGATGTGCGGGCACATCAGCGGACATACGAAGGCGCATATACGAGAACAGCGATTCTGTGTCTTTCGTTTTCCGTGGTGATCATCAAGCTTTTCTCCGCAGAGTTTCTCCCAATTGGAACCGTGTATACCGCCTACGGATTCATGTTTTATATTGTAGGCGTGGTCAAGGCCAAACGCGTGCACACGTACTATAATCACGATAAAGATAAAGAGGAATTTACGACCGCGGGCGACTCGGTGTTGATGCTTACTTGCGTGAGTTTGGCCACTTATGTGGCGTTGCTTGTGCTTGTGATGAGACTATAGGAAACATACTGTTTTTTTTTATAGGGATACGATTTTTAGGTGAAGGAATATAAAAAGACGGTACAAAAATGGGATTTTGAAGATGGGGGCGTGAAATGGGTTTGAGGAGCGAGTACACAGTTTCATTAACGATTATATGGGCCCTGGCATAATTGATACATTTGGTGATGGAGGTAGATTTTTGTTTGTCTCATTGAAAGGGAAATATGATGATTGGATGGAAGGACTTAGAAAGCATGATTATTTCCACTGGTGGTGATAAAACGAGTTCAAGCTCGCTGAGCAAAGTGTGCCATTTAAGACCTCATAAACTGTTCTCATGACTGGAAATTGGTATTTTTTTTCATTAAAAGTGGTAATTTCGACCCTAGAATAGATATAAGGTTGATACTGATTTCTCTCGAAAAAAAAAAAAGACACGCTCTCTGGAAATTACCTGAGCAACAAGCTTATCAAAAAATTTCAGAACATCATGATCTCTTTATCGAAAGAATAAGAGGCGGGCTCTTGTTAAATGCAAGTTTGTTGAATGCAAATACTATTGTACGTTTATATAGATACATGGAACAAGAGAGAACCTGAATATCGCAGTCCCAATTAGACTCTGACGAGCCAAAGGATCTTAACCAAGGCCTAAATAATTCTAACCCGAGGATGTCTAATATTTCCAAGCCAAGAACTCAAAGCCGGATTATACATGAAAGTAATAAACTCCAGACCCTCAAAATCAAATCAAGTTAACGCACCAAGTCCAAATACAATGAATTGCACGAGAAGCTGCACCGACCAAAAAGCCATTTTACGTACACGCACCAAACGGGCTTCGTCATCGGCCACATAATGAACAAAACTATCGTAGACCTGCTCCGAAATGTCGTCCATCAAAAGCGAGTCGTAGACTGTCCACGAGCCACTGAAATCCTCGATATTTTTCACCACACGGCTATGGATTTCGATGAACGCATTGCGCAGATTAATATATGCAACAATTGGACGGATAAGTGCATAATTGACGTAACTAAGTTCGGGTGCCTGGAACGGAACTAGCGCACGCACATTATTGAGTCTGAGCGTTAAATCAAGCACGAAAAACCGAGAAACATCACCGGAATTATCCTGAGGATGGAGCCGGGAAAGATGTGTTTGCTTTGAAACGCCGATTTCCGGGTTCCGGTACCGTGTGGCCTCTTTATGGATAGATTCGGCCACAATAGCCACGATTTCCGCCATGTTATAGTCACGTGCCTCTTCCGGCACCATCACGTCTCCAGTCATATCGACTTTCCCCAGGGTGATCCACCCAAAGGGACCTTCGAGGCCTTTATTTAAATGGTCCACACTAAGTGAATCTACACGCAAACGAGTGACACGTTTCCAAGGTGATTCTGCCGCGTCTTTATCGTTATCATCGTCATAGTCGAAATCGTTAAGCCGCTGCCGTTTGTGCACGGTGAAAAGCGAGTCGTCGTAAGCTCCACTCACGTTATTTGCATTGAGAAGATCGTAAAACAACCAGTGTTTGCGCAAGCGCTCCAACTCACAATTGTAAATGGCCACTTTGAAAGGCCGGAACCCCGCTGGCTGGAGCAACGTGAAAAGCACATCTTTCATCACAAAACTGTTGATTTCAAAGTCTCCAAACTGGTACTTGTTCTTATAATTAGTGGCATCATCATCGGGGCTCCAGTGCACGTGTGTCCGGTCCACGACTCCACGCAAACCTTTAATTTCCATTGTATCGATGATTCCAGTACCGTTCATCCATTTGCGGAATGAAAACAGCACATTGACTTCTTCAATAGTCAAGTCAAACTGCGTATAGTTTCCATCATCAACGTCCTCTTCTTCGTCTACTACCGTCTCATTTATATACTGACTATCTCCGGAATCTTTACTTCGGGCGTAGGCATCTGCTTGGGACCCTTTAAGAAATGTGCGGGCGGATTTGGGCCGCCGGCTTACAAAACATTTTTTGAACGAGATCTTCCCGTCTCTCCATCCAGGAACTATAGCATGCTCAAATGTGACCTGAAGATTCGAGTTTTGCGTCATGATCTCGCCCACTTTACGCGCCACAAATTCCTGGGAAAATAGCGGGTTGATGGTGAAAATCACCAACAGTACAAATGTGGTGGTTCCCAAAATAAGCAAAAACACGTTTCCCACCACGAGCCACGAAAAAAGCGCCGAGTAGTCATCGGTATTGAACGGCCGATTTGATTTTTTAAGAAGCCACTTTAACCGTATGCTTATACGCGAAAGCATGCTATTAGCCCTTGCCAAAAGTTGTTCTTTTGTTGCTTGCTTAGGCATATTTGGCGGAGGATCGGAAATCCCATGAACTTTTCCGAAACTTGATGGTTTATGTTCTTTTTCTAGATCGGATTTGGGAAATCCATGGTCCAAATTTTTCTTATCCATACCTTCAGAATTTAGCTGATTCCCCTCTTGTTTCCGTAGATCTTGATGGCACCTTATTCCTATAGAGAAGAAGCGGGGCCGGAATATTGGAATATGAAGCCCTGGTTTCATGCATATAAATTTTGACATCTGGCCTATTTTCGGGCTCATGGCAACTGGTCCCCGTTTTAGTAGCATTGAATGCATCATGGCCATGTATGGTGGTACTAGGAATTAGGAATTATATGGGAGTAGAGATAATTTAGAGCTTGCGGTCTCGCGTTCACTCCGAAAAACGTGGAGAAGCGATGCGACTGCGCAGAATCAGCCCTGTAATTATAGGGATATTTTTTTTTTTGTCTCAATATTCACATTTCGATCAGAGAAAAAAAAAGAATAAAAACAAGAAGGAAAAACCTAAATTCATATTCCATTAATAAGATTTTCAAAAAGCGAACGGAATCCTCATTCGGATCACATGGTATGCCAAATTTATTCGTCATAAAGCGTGAGAAAATACCCAAGCCAACTCTGGAAAAGGCTGCGAAAGCCACACCTTGAATTCAACAGTGCATGATGCAATAATTCAATAAAAATCAATAAGTGAAAAAAAATTAAAACCTTATAATATTCAAAACAAACTTTCTTTTCCTGTATCACCTTCTTGAAATTGGGAACAACTTTTTCGGCTCATAGGACTTGTTATACCGGTCCAAGGCGGAGAATCGGTGATATTGAGCAAAAAATGGATCACCAAATCATCAAAAAGTGACAAAAATAATCGATTTCTGTATTAAGGTTTCCGAAAATAGGAAGATACGAGTCATCTCAAAACTATGACTCTATTCAATTTTTTTACAATTCAAGGCTTATGACTCAACAAATCTCGTGGGGGCGCCAACCTTCTCGTATATTCCATCGGCCAACGCGCCCCGACGGTGACTCAGGCATATACGCTATCTCCGGTAAATATGTTCGAATTGCGACTGCAAATCCGAGAGTATCATTGATGCACAAAGAAGCTCTGATTCAGACATACTTAATTTACTAATGATCTAGACACTACTTGTGTATGGGAAACCTTTTATTCGGTAAAACCAGTAATACTTCCTCTAAATATAAAAGTCCCAAATAAATCGAGTGAAAAATTCTCCATTTAAGATGGGTACGTGTGCTTACTCAATAAGTTCTGCACATGTCGTGTTATGTACAGTTCAATGATGTACTGCATATTCCACTAAATCCAACAAAATACGTCAAGATAAGCTCTATAAATAAGAGCGTGTGCCCCCAAATTAAAAAACAGAGATTTATATAAATTCCAATTATCGCAAAGAATGCAATTCGGCCACGCCTTTAAGAAGGAGTATTTCCCCGCTTCAAATAACCTGTTTGTGCCGGTGAATCACGGCAGTTATGGATTACCTCCGCAGTGCGTGATGGATAAGTATGTCGAAGCGTTGTACAACGATATTTCAAGTCCAGACACATTTATGAGGACCAAGCAGCCACAGGAGTATGTTGAAGCACTTCAGGCACTTTCCCTGATTTTGAACTGCTCGTATAAAAACTTGGCGCTTGTTACAAATGCTACGTCTGGAGTGAACACGGTCTTACGTTCGTTGCCCTTTGAAAAAGGCGACAAAGTTGCGTTTCCAAGCACTACTTATGGGGCGTGTGCCAAGACTATACAATTTTTGGCAGATTCAGTGGGGATTATTCCTATAGTTGTGCCTTTGGACTACCCAATGCTGGATGCAGAAGTGGTTGCAACATTTGAGGCCACTTTCCGCGAACACAAGATTAAATTGGCACTTTTTGATACGGTGATATCGATGCCCGGAGTGAAAGTGCCGTATCAGCAGCTTCTGCAGCTTTGCAAAAAGTATGGCGTGTTATCTATGGTGGATGGTGCTCACCTGATTGGAATTATTCCTGTGAGCATCGACTCGCCAGATTTTCAGCCCGATTTCTACGTGCTGAATCTCCATAAATGGTATTCTCTTCCACGTGGATGTGCTGTTATGTACGTGGCACCTCAACATCATAAGGTGATTCAAACAATGCCTATTAGTCATTCATATGTTTCTTCGAGAACCGAGCTCACGGAATCAGAGACTGAGAATTTGCTTCTTCTGAAGTTTACGTTTGTAGGTTCCAACACGTTTGCGGCAATCTCATGTATTCCCGCGGCAATTAAATTCCGCACCCAAGTTTGTGGAGGAGAAGAGGCCATTCGTGAATATTGTGAAGATTTGGCCCGGAGAACAGGTGAAATGACGTTGCGCCAATGGCCCGGCACTCAGCTCTTGGAAAATGAGGAGAAAACGCTTGTTTCTGCTATGGTGACCCTTGTGGTGCCGATTGAAAAATTCAGCACTACATTTGACGCTACAAATAAGGCGCAAGTCAAGGATTTGATCGAGTTCACCACGGCCCACTTAGTGGAAAACCACCGTACTTTTGTACCAATTGCGGCACATAACGATAAAGTGGTGATCCGGTTTTCGGCCCAGATCTATAATGAGCTTTCTGATTTCGAGTATGCGGTGACTGCTGTACAAGAAACGTTAAAGGCCTTTTTCGCAAGAGAGAGCCATTTGTAGGGACAAACATAAAGGAGCAAAAGAAGAAAAAAAGAAAAGAAAAGAAAAATCCAAAGTCTCCTCTTTCAAGCAAATAAACCTTTTTGTATGAAAAGGATCATAATAGACGTCTTAGTTGAATAATATAATAATAATTATAATAAATGAGTGCAAGCATGCTTAACAATTGATGAGAATGGGAGTGCATATTCGAGAGATGAACGGTGTTTTCATTTTGATAACGATGATAAAATTTCTTGTTTGTAGAGCTGCACGTAAACAGACCTGTACTGAAAATCTGCTTGGTCTAAACGTAAACAAAGTTCTTGTTGCAAGTTTTGACAATGAAAAGAAAAAGTATCTCAAAGCCGCTCACGGCTTGTTTATCGCAGCCTTATCTCGCCATTTGTTCTAGAACGGGCTGCGGCTCATGCACTGGTTCGGAGTCGTTTATGTAAAGCGGCGCCAGAGCAAACGGGGATTCTAAAGAATTCTACACCTGCTGCTGGCTGGAAAAACTTGACATATTTGAGAAGTTGCCGGTTCTGCAAAGTTGAAGAGAAAAAAAAGAAAAAAAAAAGGAGAAAACCAAAAAGAATTTCCCGCCTCAAGGCTAAGTAAGATAAAACTCATCCTTGTTGCACACCTGCAATATTAGATCCGGACCAGCGCCACTACTGCCCGACCAACGGAATAAAAAAAGCGCAAAAGCTCGTATGTGCAGTACCACGCGGCCTCAGGCGTAGATTTCTTGGCAACACCCGCGTTTGGCTGAGATTGGTTCTAGGCTTCAGTTGACTTTCAATCACACACACACGTAAAAGCAGTGCTGCGAGTAATTGGGATAATTACTATTTTTGGAGTAATAATCGGTATAATTATACTTTTGGCGATATAATTATTAATATGAAAAATTAATTATATATAATTATATATAATTATACCTGATCCGGAACAAAAATTCTTTTACCATTTTTTTTTTTGGTATTTCTTCGGTAAAATCCTTGTGTTTCCTTCGTGTGAGCAGCCCAGGGCGTGCAGAGAACAAAAAGCACAACGCTTTTTCACAATATCCCACGCTGGCACTTGCTGTTGATTTTTAAGATCCTGTTTTAATGCCGAAAATACGATTAGAAAAAATTTGAGTAACGGACGACTAAACTTATGTCAATCCAGATAAACACGAGTCTCGGTACTTATACGTTCGCTCATCGTGAGCGTCGTTCGTGAGGGGCTTTTCTGAACGATTTCGCGCGAATTTGACGATACCATTATATATCATTTTGAGTGCCAAAACGGCCACACTTTAAAAAGGTAATATCCTACATATAGTATGGTATAATTATAGTATAATTATACTTAATTCATACCCGGGTGGATATAATTATTAATAACAGTGGTGTAATTACTACGGGTATGAATTCATACCTTACTACCAATTTTACTACTGCATACTTACTCGCAGCACTGCGTAAAAGTACATCAGCGGTTTTGGTGTCAGCTTTTTAAATATTTAGTATTGAGTGTATATGAGTTTTTTATTTTTATTTTTTATTTTTAATTTTAAGGGCTAAGCTAGCTTCGTGGTTCTTGTTGACTTAAAACCCACACTGGTTAGGGTAGTGTCTGTCGCTTAATGGTTGAGGGAAAGCACCGACGCCAATCAATCTGGCCATGTCCCATTCGACAGCATCCTCAGTCTTCCAGTTCCAGAAAATCCAGCCACCAGTTTGTTCAAAAGCGTCGAGCTGAGCCTCCACATAACGACGCACATTTTGCTTATACTCTTGAGGCCAGTTTGCAGCACTGACATAAGGAGCACACACGTTTTTCAAGTTGGAGTTATCGTAGTCACCCGACCAACGAGCGCCTCTTCCAACACCGTTAAGCCAAAGTGCACAGTCGGTAAGCGCAGCAGAAAACTCACCACAAACGTTCCATTTGTCTTCGGATTTGGCGCCTTTACCCCAGCTACAGGCCACCTCAATATGCTCGTCGATGGTTCTGGCCAATTCTTGCGGACTGAAAACCTGGTAGTGATGATGATCGAGAACAACGTTGTAGTATTTAGGGTCGTTAACCATGAACCCGTTCCAGTAGTCAAACTGCTGGAAGGCGTCGTGAATAATAAGCGTGTTTTGTGTGACAGAACGTGCGTTGCCGTACGCCCACTCGTAAAAATTTTTAAGCTGGTGCATGTCGGAAACAGGGCCCAATGGCTCGTTCAAAAACTCAATTCCAGACACAACATCCAGGTAGTACTCGCTACCGTATTTGTTGAAAATCAACTGCAAGGCAGTCAACGTCACGTTAATATTGGCATCGGTCTGGTATTCGATCTGGCCACGGAGTCCCGAGTTGTCAAAGCCGTTTTGAGATCCAGGAGCGGCATGCAAATCGACCCACACCTTCAAATTATTGGCTCTGGCCCACTCCAATGCCTGGTCGAAATACGCCTCTTGGCCCGTCACGTATGGCTCGTTTGGGAGCGGCACAAACGCCCAGTATCCGATTGGAATACGAACAGTGTTGAGTCCGGCAGCAGCAATATTTTTGAAATCTTGCTCTGTGTACCACGACAGCCAATGGGCATGTAACACACTGGAAGCCTCTTGTTTGCCGAGTTTCTGGGTGAAATGGTATTCGTCCACAATCTCGTCACCATATGGTTTGAACAAACTGGGGTTAATGTATGGTTCCAACACAAACCAGCCGCCCAAATTGACACCAAGAACTTTCTCGTTTTGGTAGTCGAAGCGTTTGCTGGGCACGGTCAAAGCAACAACCGCCGTTGCAAGAGTTAAAAGGGAAGCAAATCTCATTTAAGCAAAGTGTATTTTTAGGGAGGTTTTTTTTTTTAGTAAAAAAAGCAAATATCAAGCGTGGAATGCAATTAATGAAAGAATGAAGAATGAAGAATGATGAGACAGTAAACCTAGTTGGGGAAGAGAGAGTGCAAAAAGAAATCTGAAGATGTAGACTGGTAGGAGAAAATGCTAAACGCCGAAGAAAGGAAGGGGGAGGGCAATCCCGCCAATATATAAAGTACAAAGGCCCATGCCTGTGGAATTGCAAACAGGAGTCGATCGCCGCCGCTCGCAGCTGATCTATGCAGCAATTTTATGCAAGCTGCATGAGGTGATGGGCATTGGGCGGCTTGGGGCGGCCACGTGCAGGCCGTTTCAATTTCAGTTCCGAAATTGAGTCTTTTTCGAAGTTTATCATAATTGGAAGCGGGTTTTCGAAAATAGGGTACCTCTTGATTTTATTTTTGAAAGTATACGAACATGATTAAGATCTGTGGGAAAGTTTGTGTTGGTAAAAAAGGAACAGGTTTGTACTTTCTTTCTGTTTGTGTTCTACGGGTGAAAGGAGTATTTTGGCCTTGTGGGTTAATGCTGCTGCATGTATTTTTCCGAGACCGCACGGGGGAGTTATTGTTCATCTTTGCCAGACGATTACCAGCTCGGCTCTCTGTTTTGTTATTTTTTGGGGTTGTTTTTGTTTCGTCTCTTATACGAGTTATTTTTTTTTTTCTCTTTTTATCGCCAAACTTTCCAAATATTTTGACTAAAAAGGCCTTTTTTTATATTTCGTTTGGGGGTTTGGCGACTCTTAGAGAAAGGGGGATAATGTCTACGTCTCTAATTTTAACTGCTTGTACTTGAGATTTGAGAGAACGAGGAAAAAGTAAAAAGACCTTACATACACGGATCCATCAAGCTTTCAATACTTTGTGTTTACCCGTGAATTTTCAAATAAGGAAGACGCATCACATTTCCACTGTGGCTGACGATAACCAGCCAACAGTATATAGTAGTGCACACAAGACCAAAAAGAAATTGGTCCTCCTTTTTTTTTTTTTCTTGAGTAGTTATGACTGCAGATGATTTCACCGCACTTGGCTACGAAAAACCAAGGAAACCAGAACGCGTGCGTTTACCCGATTTCGGGGCGGCGAGTAGAGTGTTTTGATTTCACGAAGTATCAGAATAATTCATTCCTATAATGAAACATGGATAATCCTTCAAATAAGTGGGAAGTTTTTCTTTTCTTTCATTCTTGACGGGTTACAATCCCTGAGCAGGAGCAACTTATTTTTAGAACCTTTGTTCGCGAGAATTTTCGAAGGAGGCGCAACATTAAGCAAAAAGAGGGGCAGCAAACGAATTGTGTTTCTAAGTGCAGACAATAGAAAGCGAGAAAGCATTCAGAATTTTTTTTTGCTTTTTCTATTGTACCGTCTGCTGCTCTTGCTCCTTTACAGTTCCCTCCTCCCTCTTGCCTTTCAATTATACACGCACATTTTTTTTTATTCATTGTTCATATATCTTATCTTCCAAGTTATTAACTTAAAATGGCAGGTCTTAGCAAGGTGCAGCTGTGTTTGAGAAGCGAGCTCCACTATGACTGCATAAAGTCACTTTCAATCAAAGGAAATCTGCACAAGGAGGTAATTTTCTTGCAGAAAAATTTCATGAAGATGATTTTGCTTTTTGTTTTATGGAAAACAAATAACCGAGTTATTTTTCTGGTTTTTATTGTTGTAATGCTACGATCTTTTTTCCTTCCTTTTCGGAGACGGTTTCGACGCGTATCATTTCCTACGCGTCTCTGGGTCGTGCAATGCACCATACAAGTCTGAAATCCTTCAGCAACCATGATTCAGTTCGGATAGGTTTCTTGCAAATTTTGTGGATTTCATTTTATTTTATTTCATTTTATTTTATTTTTTTTCTTTTTGGATTTTGTTTCTCCCTGATCTTAAAAGATTTCTTGAATTCTGTGTTTCATGCGGCCCATTTTTCTCTTGCAACTTGGTGCGTGATGGCAATTCTTTCTCCAGACTTTTGAAGGGCCATTAATCTTCTCCTTAAAGGCTCATCTTCTTGATAAATGAATAATACTTGCGAACCTTTTTGAGCAAAACATTTAGATAAAAATGAATGAGAAAGCTATTTTTGGTATTTACCGAAGTAAAAGCGAATACAAAAGATACATATTCTCTCACTCATCTTGCCCTGAACTACACCTAGAAAAAAGAAGTACTGTGATGCTCATTCACGCTCATTGAATGTTCGAAACCGTCTACTTATTACCTAAATTATACTCTTCTGTGAAACTAACTGAATATCATTAAAATTTTGGGCTTCAATGATTAGTAGTCAGGATCTTCCTTCGATTTAGTCGACAAAACATGATTATCGACAAACACGTCATCGAATTCTTCAGGGTGCCTGATTCTATAAGCTTTGACCGCAGAAGGAATTAGATCAATTGACCACATCACGAGAATAAAGCCGTACCAGAAACAAATGATCCACTCGAAAATTGCAGATAATGAGCGGTTTCGAATGGCCCCAAAAGAAACGGCAAAAACAATTGCCAAAACTAACCACACCACCTTGAAGAAAAAAGATACCATGTAAAGATTCATCCATCGATGGTTTCCAAAAATAACCCGCTCATGGTTTGGGTGCAATCTTTGGGGGAAATTACCGAAAATAAATGTGTTGACGAGATTGAAAAAACATGCCCAAAATACAAAGAAAATAAAGATGCCCAACATGCAAAGATGTACTCGTTTATGCGTCGAAGTCTTGAAAATAGAAACCATCAAAATGGCAGTTTGTCCAATTACAGCCATAACTATACTGGCAATTGCAAATCTGGGCTGTTTGGAAGAAACATAAGGTTGTAGTTTGTGCTGCTTGCGCAAGACAAGTTCCATCACCAAAGTGCCAATGAAAAAGATCATCTGGAATCCGACACAGGAAATGAAAAGTGGGTTGAGATTAGTTGCCCCAATATGACTCAAAAATACTGGGTTTTGATGCTTGCCTTTCATGAATGGGTAGGTCGGTTTTCCTTGAACAGCCCAACAGACCAACATGGCAATAAGCATCCCCCACCATACTATAGCCGAGACCAATGGAATACAGTAATAATGCAATTTTTGAAACCGTAAGATTTTTGCAGTCATGGCCGAATAAAGGGCGAATATAAATGGCTCTAAGCCTTTAAAAGAATCCAAATATCGAAAGAAACACAAGTTTTTCAGAAAGTCGTCTGACCCTTAAAATTTCTTGGCATTTTTGCCCTGTAGTTTGCAGGTTTCCGATGCCTCACACTAGCTGTCAAAACGACGAATTAGGCAATTGTATGTTCTCAGTTAGCCGTGCGCGATGCAGAAAAAACTCGACTCTCGGGGAAAATAATATTAGAGAAGTTTTAACGCCTTTTTTTTTTTGATGGCGCAGGATCAAGCGTAGAATAGTGAAGTAGACCAAATTTTCCTTTTTCATGTTTTCGAAATTATTTATTATTATATGGTAAGACCGTTTATTTATTGTTCTATTCATGTCGTGTTTTATTGTTTTCCGCAATCTATTTTTGATGCGCTAACGAGCGTCGCTGTTTTCAGCCGTGAGAAACGCAAAAGTCGGGGATTTCGAATAACAGTTTCTCACTTATTAGTAGCCCTTCTTATTATTAATGGCCTTATCTTTGTGGTAATTATCCGGATACGAAGGAAAGGATAGCGTCTTGAAAAAGGTCATAACCCGACACCGAAATTAATCGTCAATATCTTCAATCTGAGCCCACTCACTCAAACCTGCTCCTTTTCTTGGTCCGTCAGTTCCTGAGGTGACTGTGATGTTGAAAAATGGTTGTCGACAAAAACATCGTCAAATTCTCTGGCATGGCGGATTCTGTAGTGTTTGACAGCAGATGGGAAAAGGTCGATCGACCACATGACTAAGATAAAACCGTACCAGAAACAAATGATCCACTCTAAAACTGCCGATGTCGAACTATCGTTTATGGCACCAAACGAAACAGCAAAGACAATCGCAAGTATCAACCACACCACTTTTGCAACGACAGAAACCATATAGAGATTTTGCCATTTATGGTTTCCAAAAATCACTTTCTCGTGATTTGGATGCAATCTTTGCGGAAAGTTTCCGAAAATAAAAGTGTTGACAAGATTGAAAAAACAGGCCCAAAACACAAAGAAAATGAAAACTCCCAACATACAAAGGTGGACTGTTTCATGGGTCGAAGTCTTGAAGATAGTCACCATTAAAATGGCCAATTGGCCGATTACAGCCAGTGCAATACTGGCGATGGCAAACTTTGGTTGTTTTGACGAAACATAGGGCTGAAGCTTGTGCTGCTTACGTAAAACAAACTCCATCACCAACGTGCCGATAAAGAAAATCATCTGGAAACCCACGCATGAGATGAAAAGTGGGTTGAGGTTTGTGGCACCAATGTCACTCAAAAAGACTGGGTTTTGATACTCGCCATCCATAAAAGAATAGATGGGTTTACCTTGAACACTCCAGCAAATTAGCATTGCAATGAGCATGCCCCACCATACAGCTGCAGAAACAAGTGGGATGCAGTAGTAATGGAGTTTCTTGAATTGAAGAAATTTGGCAGTCATTGTTCAATGAGAAACAATTGTTATGAGTCCCTGTTTCGAGTCAATGTCAATTCCTAAAAAAAGAAAAGAAGTGAGATTGAGAAGAGCCTTCCCTTATTTTTTTTCTTTCATTTCCATTTTGCAGGATACGAAGCCGCATGCGAGATGTCAAACAGACGGATGAGGAAATGGATACTGTTTTCGGACTGCGATGCGCGCAATGGAGCCCCAATTCCGAAATCAACTCAATATGCAACTCTAATCCGGAAAATAATTAGAGACGCCAACGCCCAATTGGCCTTCCAGCTTTCAGTTGAAATTTACAATGTGTTGAGATCTCGAACTTCCCCTACGGACTAAGAATTTTTCTGTTTAAATTGTTTATATAATTCTTGACGTACAGTCAGAATGCGATGGTTTTCATCGCTTGTTAGGCCTTAGCCGTTTTTTCAAATTGATGAGCTTGAATCTCTTTTGGTGCACATTTTCCCCTGGAACTCGAGGAAATTTCTATCAGTATAAGCAGATTTATTTTTAAGTTTTTCTGTTTCCTTTCCTACTAAAATAAAGTCTCTATCATTAAAAAAACTCTTGAAAAAAGAGACAAACGCCACTTGCACACGCGGCTTGACTTTACGAACTTCTGTGACCGAAACCGGGCCTAGCTCCGCACCAGATCTGACTTCGTAAATCAGTCACCACTTCGCAAAAGGGCTTTACAGTAGTGCAGTGCGCCCTAAATCTACAATTTTCATTGCACGATCAGTAGAATTCAATAAAGAACTCCAAAAATTTCATTCCTTTGTTTTTATTTTGTTGATACTTTAGTTGAAATTGAGCCTTTTTAATTCAACGTAACATGTGGCCACAGAAAATCCAAAAAGAAATATCTTTAAATTTTGAATAGCATGTCGTGATCGAACCGTTTCAATTACACACCAGAAATCTTTTTAGACCGGGTATAATTTATGTCTCACGTTCACGAAATCAGCAAATTTCTAGAAGTCTATTTGTGAGGTATTGCTATTTGACATAATTTTCACCAACATTTATTGCCTCGACGCAACACTTGCCCAAGAATTTTCTTGAAAAAGCTGACTCTCACTTCTTCTACAAGGAGATAAAGAAGGGTGAAATGAAGAAATATTGTAATTCAGCTTATTGAATATAACACAAATATTGCTTCGAAGTTCATAAGAAATGCTTGTAATGAAATAGTTCGTACAGAAAACTAAAGACAATGTATATATAGTGTGCCGTCTTTTTTCCCCAATCGATTACTCTAGTTTCAGACAAATGTTTCTTTTATGGATGAGAGAATGAGGAATAATTGAGATTTGGAGGGATGGCTTTTCTTAGTTAGCCACAATTCTTTCAACCCACCCTCTTCTCTATCGTTTCTTGTGAAGTATCCTCCTGGTCGATAATTCAACCGAATAATGCAAATATAAAAAGCAGGCATAGTCCGCTCAACTAGTTTGTGATGATGCAGTCAGGTTTTTAAAACTCGAACTATGGTCGCTGTCTGGAAGGACCTCTGGTGAATTTGTTGTTGAATAATGGTTATCGATAAAAACATCCTCAAATTCTCTGGCATGGCGTATTCTATAATGTTTGACTGCAGAGGGAAAAAGATCTATCGACCACATCAATAGAATAAATCCATACCAAAAACAAATCATCCATTCGAAAACTGCGGACGTTGACGAATTATAAATGTTGATGAGACCAAAACACACGGCGAAAATCAATGCAATCAAAAGCCAAACCAGCTTAGCAAAGAACGAAACCATATATAGGTTTTGCCATCTGTGTTTTCCGAAAAATACACGCTCGTGGTTTGGATGCAATCTTTGAGGGAAATTCCCGAAAATGAACGTGTTAACGATGTTGAAAAAACACGCCCAAAACATGAAGAAAATAAATATAATCAACATCGACATATGCACAGTTCCATGTGTAGATGTTTTGAAGATTGAGACCATCAAAATTCCCAACTGGCCAATCACAGCAGTGACAATACTGGCAACCGCAAACTTCGGTTGCTTTGAAGAAACGTATGGTTGGAGCCTATACTGCTTCCGTAATATAAGTTCCATTAGCAATGTGCCGATGAAAAATATCATCTGGAATCCCACGCAGGATATAAAAAGCGGGTTAAGATTCGTTGCAGCGATGTCACTCAAGAATACTGGGTTTTGATGGTCTCCACCCATAAAAGGATAGATGGGTTTTCCTTGGGCTGCCCAGCATGATAGAAAAGCTATTAGCATACCCCACCATACTATGGCACAAACTATAGGAATGCAGTAATAATGGATTTTTTTGAACTGGAGAAGCTTGGAAGTCATGATGAAATGAAATTTAAACGAATGGGATGTCCTTTTTACAAGGTTATAGACTCCGCCTGAAAGCTCTGGCCAGTCGGCGTTTTTGGTTTTGTGTTTTTTTTTTTTTGTTTCAGGAGATGAGAATAAATTACTCAAGCATCGAATTAAATGACGTGTTCTTCCCTTCTATTTTCTTTTTTTGGTTGTGGTAGGTAAATTTCAATTTGGGTTTCTTTTTTTGATGTCAACTAATGGAGCGGAACTTCTCGGCTGTGGTGCGCGGAACGCGAAAAAATATGTCAGAAAACATCTCAAGTAAAAACAATAAGTTGAGTAGGAGGTTCTAGAACGCCGTTTTACGAAGTGAAAAACACAAACCAAAGAAAAAATAGCGAAGCAAGTAAGGTTCTTTTTCTAGACTTTGGAATAATAGAAGCATATTCCGAAACAAAACAGATCTAGCCCCACTTCAGGCCTATTGTTTGTTCGACATGTAGTTGGTCTTATTGTATACTGTATGCAGGCCACTGTTTTGAATGACAGGTTTGCTCAGTCACGTGTGTCTAAAAAGAAGAAAAAGGGGGTGGTCGCGTGACGATCTGGTCCGTCGTCTGAAGAATGTGATCTTGGCTTGGATGGGAGAAGCAGGATAATGATATAGGGATATAAAGGAATTTTTATTATTTTTTTGTCTTTTTCCTTATTATTCTCAAAGAAAATAAAGGAATATACGCTCGATGCGGGTTATTCTTTTACAGGGTCTCGGGGCATAGGTGGCCAGAATTCCTCTATAGATGATACAAATAGTATCCTACAGGATCGTTCTATAAATAACGCGGTGGAGAATTCAAGAATATGCCACAAAATATTAGAGGTTATTAATTACTATATCTAGTTATTTTCAACAATATATCGCTGCTTTCCGCAAAACATAGTGGACGTTTCAGCGTGGGGGAGCCCCAAAATGGGAAAGTCGACCCTTGGCGCGTTTCTTATCTGGGGTCTAACCCCGCAGTATCTGCAGGACTGGATACAAATTCCGCGTGTAGATCCGCGGCCATCGCTTTTGGTATCCCGCAAATCAAGGATTTGTTATCAAAGCCCGTGTGCTCTTATCGCGAAAAATGGAAAAAAAATTAGAGATTTGATACATGTGTTACGAGCTCACTATGCACCATTATCTCTAACGAAATATTCTCGCTCTTTCACTCAATGTTATTAATAGTATAATTTCGTCCAGCCGCAGCCGCGGATTTTTTTTTATTTTTTCTCCTCGCTCTTGTCCATTCGACTGATCTGTTTTACAGCTGTTGAAATCCAAGTCTTATTTTGAATTGACGCGGCTTCATAAGCTTCCGCTTATTGTATCTAATTGATAAGAAAGAAGAAATCGCGTTGATTTCGGAATTCCAACCACCTTTTCCGGATTTTTGCAGCCGGACGATTGAAGTGAATTTGCACCTCATCACTCAACCCCAACAGCTAAAATGGATGACGACGTTTTCTCGATAAATTCCAAGTCCAACGAGGATTTCATTCCTGGTACAATCAACATATACTCGTTTTCTGCTGAAGAAGGCAATTCAAATTTAAAAGTGACCAAGGATAATGTGATTCTTGTTCCCCAGCCTTCGGATTCAGTGAACGACCCGCTTAATTGGGTACGAAGCAAGAAATTATGGAACTTTCTTCTTTTGGCGTTTATTACGGGTTTCACTGCTGCCACTTCTAACGATGCATCTGCTACACAGGACTCGTTGAATGAAAAATATGGAATCAGTTATGCAGCCATGAATACAGGCGCAGGTGTTCTTTTCATCGCCATTGGCTGGACCACTTTTTTACTTACGCCGGTGGCGAGTCTTTACGGACGGAAACTTTCTTACGTCATATGTATTTCCGTGGGTCTCTTGGGGGCAATTTGGTTTGCGCTTTGTAAAAGAACGTCCGATACAGTGTGGTCCCAATTATTCGTCGGGGCCTCTGAAGCCTGTGCTGAAGCACATGTGCAACAATCCCTTACTGATATGTATTTCCAGCATCAGCTCGGAGCTGTTTTGACCGTTTATATTTTGGCCACATCTGTAGGAACTTACTTGGGTCCATTAATTGCTGGTTTTGTCGTTGAAGGAGCTGGTTTCAGATGGGTTGGCTGGATCGCCGTTTTCATTTCAGCCGGGCTTTTGGCAGTGATTGTTTTCGGGATGCATGAAACAGCTTTTGACCGTAAGAAATACCAGGGTGTGGTCCAACAAACAAGTGCAGGCACATTTGATATAAAGACTGAAAAACATGTGAAAAAGGAAATCGAGCAAGGTTTTGTCAGGGACGGAGGTTCCGTCAGCTCAAACATGTCTTCTCATAGCAATGACTTAGAGCTTGCAGTGACACTTAAAAGAGGAGCCAATGACCCAAAAATAAGCTACTGGAAACTGGTGGTCTTGATTACTAAAGCTCCCAATTTGATTGGTACCGGTTTAAAGCAATATTTGCAGCGTCTTCTCTTGCTTTTCCGGGTATTTCTCTTCCCACCCACCATATTTTCAGGGCTCGTTTGGGGAATGCAAGATGCGCTTTTGACATTTTACCTCACAGTAGAGGACGATCAATACTACGATCCTCCATATAACTATGGAAATAATAAGGTTGCTATAATGAATGTTCCGTGTCTAATCGGGGCAGTTATTGGATGTGTGTATGCGGGAATTGTCAGTGACTGGTTCACGATTTGGATGGCGAAAAGAAATGGCGGAATTCAGGAAGCAGAGTACCGGTTATACTTCTTGATGATTCCCGCAATACTCACTCCAGTGGGCCTCATACTTTTTGCCGTGGGCACAGATCAACATTGGCACTGGTTCCCTACATACTTGGGATTGGCGCTTATTGGTGTTGGTTTCGGTTCTTCGGGAGACGTTTCTATGGGTTATTTGATGGACGCCTATCCCGATATGGTGATTGAAATGATGGCGGGAGTTTCGGTGATAAACAATATGTTTGGATGTATTTTCACGTTTGCATGTTCGCCTTGGCTTGATGCTATGGGAAACACAAAGACATTTATTATTTTGGCAGTGGTCACATTGGTAATCATGGGGGCTGGAGTACCTTTCATTATCTACGGTAAAAGAATCAGAAAATGGACCAAGCCATGGTATTTGGATTATTGCCTGCGCAGAGACAGTATGGAATAATCGTTGAAGGTTAATTTTAGGAGCAGAATTGTACATACTTAATATAATCAAGATGATTTTGTATCACAACAAATGTTGCAATGCTTAAGTTAACAATGATTGAATAATAGCGGTAATTGAAAAAATACACCTGAGTATAAATACTGCTGTACCTTTCTTAAGCCAGTGTTTGCACTATTATTATATTTGAAAACCCTGTCTATTATGTATTTTGATTTTGAATTACATTTAACATCAGTCGTGCTCAAATCCCAGATTTTTGAGGAGCCTTTATTGGAAGTGCAATTTGAACTATTTCTGAAAGCTTTGAATCACAATATCGTTTAGTGTAATGGTGATCTTAGTGAAAAGTATTCCTTATGCTCTTTGGTCTTTAGGCGGTTTACCTCTGGTCACAATAAATTTGCCATCAAACTTTTGGCAATTGCAGAAAAAACAATACATGATAGACCCCTGATCATGTTCCAAATACCTTGTGATAAACATACTCTAGTTGCCACTCAAACCCTAAATTTTTCACCCAATAATGAAATAAACTTTAAAGGATTATATCACTCATGTAATTGAAACCTGTACAAGGTACAGTGAATAGCTAATGCATTCTTTTAAGTCTGAGCGTTGTGGTTCAAAGTAATGCGTGTATGGTGATTTAAGGATCGTAAAATGCTCAATCCAATTCAGTTTTGCCAAAAGTTTGTTCAGTAAGTAACATTTGAAGAACGATATTTTGGTATTTTAAGCTGGCGGCAATAGTTTCATAGGTTGTTCGAGGATACTCTCGTCAACCATAATCACGTAAAAGCATATAAAGTGTCTGTAATTATTTTAGAGAGAGAAAGTCTAAGGCTAACACCGATCATATCGTATTAGATATAGTGAAGATTCATTTTTTTGCCAAATTTTACTTCTTTGTTTTGTAAACTAAACAATACCATATTTCAAACAGCTCGTGTCGTTAAAAAGTAATTTTTGCAGCTAAGGTCAAGTTTATGGAAACTGGATCTGCTCGATTCCGCGACTGCTTGAAACATATCCTGTCATTGAATGTTAATCTACATCTTTCAAAGCCAAAAGCAAGATTTAAGTAATTAAAGGATCTCAAAAAAAAAACCAAAATTTCCCCAAGAATATTATTCCCTCACAATAAAAAAGAATCGCCTCATGTTCTATCAACAGTGGCTGCAAACAAAGTATAGTGCCAGGCAGGCACTGACTGCACTCCCCACCCACTAGGGCTCAGCCCCCAGTGCGCACACGTGACTCTTGGAAAACCCACCCATTCCGCATCCCGCACTGTGAACTTCGCAGTAGCGCAAAAAAGTTCGCCCGGCGCGTTTTTTTTCTTTCGTTACACTCATTCAAAACTAAGAATAGTCTGCCTATTGCTTAAATTGATTATCTCTAGTTCGCCATGTCTACTGAATCTGCTTTGTCCTACGCCGCCTTGATCTTGGCCGACGCCGACGTCGAAATCACCTCCGACAAATTGTCTACTTTGGTCTCTGCTGCCAAAATCGAGTTCGAGCCAATCTGGGCCGACCTCTTCGCCAAGGCTTTGGAGGGTAAGAACTTGAAGGACTTCTTCTTCAACTTCTCTGCTGCCCCAGCTGCCGCTGCTGGTGCTTCTGGTGCCGCTGCCGGTGGTGCCGTTGAGGAGGCCGCTGAGGAGAAGGAGGAAGAGGCCAAGGAGGAGTCCGACGACGACATGGGTTTCGGTTTGTTCGACTAATCGTGCCCCTGGGTAGTTTAATGTTTATATATGTTGAGTATACGACCTCGGATCTCGTGAATTTTTCTTTGAGTTGATTACTCTTATTGTAGAAAATATCGTTAAAATATCGTTATATTCCTATATGCCTCACTGGAAAATGAAGCGGGTAATTAATAATTGATGATAGTTATCGTTATATTGCAAAACAACGATTTGCGATGACCTTTAGAACCATTTTAAAATTGAATTCACATACGTTAACAGCCTAAATTAATTTTTCAATAAGTAAAGGACCTGAAATATCGTTAAACATGACAATAAAAGGAATATGACTTTCCTTCAGCATTGAACTTACTAAAATCGTAATGACACACCTCTTCTATAGATGGTCAAATAGTGAAATCGATATCTATGCTATGTGAAAGTATTTCATCTACAATTGACTGCCCCATCAAAACGATCAGACAATCAAAAAAATAAAATTACCTGTTTAGTAGTATTAAACCTAAGTACGAATGAGAATGGAGAGTAAGAGAGATGGGGTTGTCCGCTTACTTCTTCTTCTTGTCGGCCTCGGCCTCGGCCTTCTCTCTGGCTCTCTTCTCTCTGATACCCCAGTACTTCTTCTCGTTTCTGGCGACTCTCAAGGTAGTGTAAGCAGCTTGAGATGGCTCCTCGACGGCTCTGGTGGTGGTCTCGAGAGAAGCTTGCTTGATTGGGAAGGCAGCGGCGGTCTTGATTTGCTCGCCCTCGGCCTTGGACTTCTTGTCAAAAATAACCAACTTGGACTTGTACTCGTTCAATCTGGCGACGTTAGCGTCAAAGTTCTCGGCAGACTTGTTTTGTCTTCTGTGGTCAACGGCAATGCCGACGGATCTGGCGTATTTGGCGGACAAACCAGCAGCCTTGATCTCGGCCAAAGTGAAACCTCTACCGGCTCTCACTTTTCTGTTGTACTTGATGGTTGGACATCTAACGATAGGTCTCAAAGCATCAACAGGAGCTGGGGCAACCTTGGCGGCCTTTTGCAATCTAGCTTGTCTTCTAGAAGCCTTCTTACCGGCCTGGTCAAAGTGCACACGCACGCGCTCTTGCCAGTGCTTTCTGAAGTGGTTCTTCAACAAGGGTTGGTTTTTAGAGATAGCCATTTTTGTTGCTTTAGGAGAGAGAGAGGGAGAGAGGAAAAAAAATTAACGATGCTTTTTTGGTGAGAACTTTTTTTTTTTTGCGCGAACTCGGCGTACGCAGGAGGCACTGGTGGCCCTCACCAACAGCGGGCTGTCCCATAGTTAAGATGCCTTGTTCACTGCGCGCAGCAGGTTCAGGTTATTGTGTGTGGGTGGAAAAAAAACCGGATTTTCGCAGTCACGGCAGTCACGTGTGCGGTGCTTAAAGGGTGCGGCGGACTGCAGAAAGACCATGCTCCACCTGTCTCTGAGTCACGTGACCCCGTTAGCGCGGCGCACCTCTCAGTTCCTGTGATCACGTGATTTTTTCACGCTAACAGAAAAAATACCCACTCAAAACTGGAGATTTGGCTCTATCGAGTCCCCGATTATGTGCAGGCCCACAGCGTTTCGGTGTGCGCTCTCGCAAACCACGCTTCGCACTGCGGAAAAAAAAAAACTTTTCTCCTCTATTGAAAGTTTCCGGATTTTTCTTTTCATATACCTATTTTCTCCATAAAGATGTCCACTCCATCTGTCCAGGTATGTTCGAATATGCTGAGTTGCTGCTGCTGGACGAGAGTCTCCGATTTCAATAATCCTGGAAAATAAAAATATCTAAATGTTTTTCGACCATCCATAAGCTTCGTGAAGTATGGAAAGATCCAGATATAAGGGCTATAAGAAATCATATGTTCGAACATAAATTTAAAGCTGAGGAGAAAGAAAGAATGAAAATTAAGTCCCTGAAAGATACTTTTCCCGATAAATCATCATACAAATCCCGCCAATTCGTCTATTCAATCCTCACTTGAGATCCCGAAATTCACCTTCCAATCATCATCAGAAATCTTCATCCATCTCAGCACCAAACTCTATATCGTAAATCATGAAAAATAAATTCATCATACTAACAATGCAGACTTTCGGTAAGAAGAAGACCGCTACTGCCGTCGCCCACGTCAAGGCCGGTAAGGGTTTGATCAAGGTCAACGGTACCCCAATCACCTTGGTCCAACCAGAGATCTTGCGTTTCAAGGTTTACGAGCCTTTGACCTTGGCCGGCTTGGACAAGTTCGCTTCTATTGACATCAGAGTCAAGGTCACCGGTGGTGGTCACGTCTCTCAGGTTTACGCCATCAGACAAGCCATTGCCAAGGGTTTGGTTGCTTACCACCAAAAATACGTTGACGAGGCCTCCAAGAACGAGCTCAAGAAGATCTTCGCTTCTTACGACAAGTCCTTGTTGGTTGCCGACTCCAGAAGAATGGAGCCAAAGAAGTTCGGTGGTCGTGGTGCCAGAGCCAGATTCCAAAAGTCTTACCGTTAAAAGTGGTGGCCTTGTGTTGTTTTGGACGTATATTGTTCTCGTCTTTACACCTATCTCTTTTATCTAATGTACAAATAAATGCACGTATCCAGTTCTGCTTCTATCCCTGTAGATCTCCCCTTTTTCTTTTTTTTTGGGGGGCTTTTTTATGTGACTTTCGTATTTCCACTTCCCAGATTAAAATCAGTTGTTAATGAACTTTGAGGGGTTTGGATATTAGTTTTAAGGCACCGAGTTGTTTTTGCAGCGCTGATTTGAATCGGTGAAAGCGTACAATCTTGCAACTTCTTTTTATGCATTCTTTTCGGGATCTCTCAAGTTGCATCCTTTCAGTAATAACTACCCCTTTTTTGCTGTACGCCTTATAGATTACATATTTCCTTTCAATGCTAAGAATCAGGCCTATCGTCCAGTCATTAACTGCAAAATTACTTCACACTGCTCTATTTTACCGGTCGCGTGTTAATTACTTGACTTATGATATCAATAATATCGTTAAGATTCCTCAAGGCTATTTCAGTGTCTCATTTTTCACCACTTTCAACAGTAAGTTCATGCACACATAAACATTCTCCGGCAATCTTAATCTGCAAGCGATATTCTTGCAATTGTATCCGGGTTCTTTTGCATTGATTTTTTTTTTTTTTTTTTTTATTGAGTAGCTGTATATCATCTAAAGATTCTGGTCTAATTTTACCCAATATTTCGAAGGTGTGCATCCTTGGTGAAAGACTACATCCCATATACTAATTAAAGTCTATTCCCCGTCATTATTAGTAAATTAATAAGGTCTCGCTGAAATATTCAATGTTTATGGACAATGGTTAACCATGTACCTAGGGTAAAAAATTAGAGACGGAAGAAAAAAAAAATCAGAATTCTTACTTAAATTAAGCACGATCTAGTCTTGCGCACAAAAAGTTTAAGTCCTTGTATCTCGCAATGAAGGGTTGAATTTTCCAAATTCTTTTTGGTCACACCTTGCATGGAAAAATCTTTTTACAGTTGAATTTTATGATTAAGATTAAAATATTTAAAAAGCTAGGTAATGTAGGGTAATGCCATGCACGGCAAGGCAATGTAAGGCGACGCAAAGCAGTGTAATGCCATACAATGTGAAGTCAAGCGATGTAAAGTGAGGGGAGGCGAAGCTAGGTAAGGCAATGTGATACAAGGTAAGGCAAAGTAATGCAAAGTAAGGTGAGGCACGGCAAGGTCAGGTGAGGTAAGGCAATGTGAAGCAATGTAACGCCGAGTAAGGTAATGTCGAGTAAGGCAATGTCAGGTAAGGCAATGTCAGGTAAGGCAATGTGAGGTAAGGCGGGGTGAGGTAAGGTAATGCAATAGTCTTTCTGTAAACTGGGAGGACGGAAATATTAGAATAAACTTAATCAAAGAGAGTTCAAGATTCAAAAAGTCGGCATACTACTGTATTCTGCTATACTGGGGTCACAGTTAAGAAGTCGGCTCTAAATCAATTCAATAGAACATAACAAAATAAGTCTCCAATTTTGTATTACAATTCAAATTGTATAGTTAGAGTTATTATTCTTGATTGTTCATGATTTCCAGCCAATTTTTTTATGAAAAATTCACGTTTATCCTTGTAATAGCTGTATTAAATATTAGTCAGTCCAAAAATACGCCTGTACAGATGCAAAAATTGAATCGGTCGTAAAACCTGCATAGCGCGCATTACGTGGCGTAATGCCGAGAGCGATGGCAAAATACGAATATGGAAATAGAAAAATATATAAAGGGGCTGAGATGAGGCAATGAAATAAATCCAACTCATCGTTTGAAAAAAAGAATCCAGGACGCCAATAAAAATTTAAACATAAATGACGCAAATCAACAGCTTTAGGAACTTTCCTCTTGCAAAAAAACTATATCTTGAGGATCCAATCCATCCTAACATATACGAGCTAGTAGACCAATTTCAAGACTCTGGGGAGCTCCCAGAAATCGATTCTGGTCTACTTGCATTGGACCCCATACTCAAAGAACAAGTAGAATGGACCCACTTAATGATAGACTATTATCGTCTGATTCCAGAGAAACATCTTTCCAAGATTAATTGGGGTTTTTATGGCTTCTCCAATAAACAGATACGCCAGTTTGCACGCGTAAAAACCGGGAGACAACGTGGGCTGATTATTTTAAATGCTTCAATTGAGAATTCTATACCGGAGTCCTCTTTGGATCCTGAGGAAGTCTTAAAGAAAATCCAACTTCATTTAGAAACAGTGGCCCAAGAACTAATTGCCTTTGCAAATCTTGAAAATAATCAGAAAGAGTTCGATCGTTTAGAGGTGAAAGCTGCCAAAGCTTTTAGTTTAAGCGAATGGGCCATTTTCAATCTGAAGGAAGTGAAATTTTTACGCGGTATGATATCGACGTATTTATCATTTAGCAGGCTCTCCAAAAGCATATTGGAGTTCAAATCAGACACCGGATTTTACGAACTACGAGAAAACTCATCTGAAGAAGATAAGAGAAAGGGGATCTTTAACAGCTCTTTCTTAGAGCGTTTGGTTGAAGAGCGCCCTGATACTGCTGATGCTGAGAAATGTATCGCGCATTTGATCAGTAGGAACCATATCATTCGCTTGGAAACAAGCAGTATCAAACTTAGCGTCTTAGAGTCTAGTCATGAATGGAAAGGCTTTAAGTACAAAATCAGCGAATACTGGGCGGAAAGCTGGGAAAAGTTTTTTCAAAAGCGGTTGCGATCCAGTTACAACAAATACTATATCTTGCAAGGCCCTGAAATTCCGGAATTCGAAAGTCGTACTTTTGTTTTTGGTGTAATGCGTGTCCATCCCTCTTTATATCCAAGATGTGGAAATAATTGGGTGGAATCTAATGAAACTGATGATTTAACCCTTAGTGAATACTTTGAAGTGTGTGAAATGTGCGGAAGATTTGAAGATAAAGAAACCAAGTTTTGTGAGAATGCGTGCAAAGATTTTGGTGGGATTTATTAAGAGCAATTTCTTTTACAGAAAGTATGTGGAGGTGTCATGCTGTCTACCAGTTTATTAGAATCTTTAAATTGCTTGTTTTCACACGCATAAAAGGCGTATTTGTTGTTGCTTAAGGCAAAATACTTGTTGTTACAAGCAAAATGCGTGAGGACGGAAAATTAAGAGTATGGGGTTTTAAGTACATATCGGAATATAAAACTTTTACTATAAGCGTTATAAACTTTGGAAAACTCCCTAATTTCTTGACTGAGAGAAGAATAAAGAAAAGAAAATATATGTACAAAGTATTAACGAGGTTTTCAAGTGATGAGATAGTGTTTATATGCATCATTTTAGATAGATGCAACAAGGCCAACTTAGATAGACGAAAAGAAAATTTCCGGCCTATCCTGTGAATGACCTAATATTCGGATTTATGGCTCAAGAATTTGAGTGATATATTTTCGAGAAATAAGAAAATTTCAGAGCTGTTTCTATATGCATCTTGAACTTGGAACCTGGCTCCAAATTCTCGTCACTTTAAGTTGCAAAACCCACCTTGATAAACGCAAGTAACTCGACTCTAATTTTCACTAGTAGAAAAATCAGGAAAGAAGCTCATATCTACCACCGAAAAAAAAAATGGTCATATGCAAAAGCGCAGTATTCGCCTGGACTCGCTATAATTTATTCAAGCAGATACTGTAATATTGGGGCGAAGAACAAAACTGGCTGTTTAGTTACTGTAACCCTCTGCTCCGCGCCTCCTGGCCTTAAGCGTACAAGAATCTGTGAATAAATGCTTTGTTTATTTAAACGGTCACTTATCTATACGTCAGCAGCCAGAATGAGAAGATTCGTTAAATTTTACCTGAACAGCCTTTTTTAAAAAAAAATAAAAAATAAATAAAAAATAAAAAATAAAAACTTGTTGATCTTAATATAATTCAAACATACTTGTTAATTTTAAAGCCAGGCCTTTATCAGTAAACGGCCCCAAGCTGGCACAAGATCTCCCAAGCGCGCGGCCCCGCGTTTCCAGGGCCCGAACCATTGAGCCTGGCCCTAACTTTCACCTTCGAATTGAAACAAATAAATTGACCTACAAATCCCAGTTTTTTCCAACAAATTCACCATCAAATATGGTCTGGATATCTTCGCTGCCACAACTTCAAATACCTCTACCCTTGGCATCGCCTATAGTGGCATTTTTTGTTCTCCCGCACACGCCATTATTGGTGCTAGTGAGCACAACCTCGGTGGTTCTTTTACACGCCGAAACGTTTCTTCCTGTGGCCACACATACGCGTTCACTGGAATGTGTGGAAAGCCACGGTTTTGCCATCGATGCACGTGTTTGTCATGTGGCTGTAGCCCTGGCACAGCTCGAGAAAATGGCAGTTCTAGATGTGCACGTGCTCACGAAACTGAACTTTGTGTTGATATTCCATGTTTCAGTCAATCACGGGAAATCGCTATACGAGGTTGCCGATACGGCAAACACCGAAAATGTGCTTCAAAATAGCTTGCCCTTGGCGGCAAACAACTCGAAAAACTCGCTTTCCAGCATGTTTAAATCGGCCACTCGCTCACTCATTCATGGTTCATCTATGGGCGCAAATATGGCCAGCGTCGAGCACTTTGAAAATGGCACTGTCGACGATGACCAACGTAATGCGTATATTCCTCTAGTCAAAGTGAACCTCGTGAAGATTCTCCATCTTCTGGCGCCAATTTCGTGGTTTTGGTGTAAGCCCAACTCTCGCAACCTTATTTTTTACACCAACGACAGCAAAATGCAAGTTTTGAACACGCGGACTTTAAAAAGCGAAGTGGTTCTGCTTGCAGGGCTCAAATGGTATTACGATACTGTGCTCTTACAATATTGTCCCACGCAAAACTGTTTTTTGCATGTGAATTCTCTCCATGAATTGGCACTACTTGAATTCAATGGCACCGATCTATCTTTGACTCACATATTACTAACAAAGCTCGATTCCTCTGCTGAAATAATTGAGTTTAATCCTCAATCGGACCTCGTCCTTATCAAAACAAAAACAGCTTTATCTCTTTATATGCTAACATGTGAATCAGGTAAACCGCCACGTTTCCGGCTGGTGAAAACGCTTTGCCAATTCCCGGAACCCACAGGTATCAAATTGAGCTGGTCTCCTTGTGGCGATTTTTTCTATTGCATAAATGTGGACACAGGTTTTTGGAAACTTTATTCCCGTTTTGGCTGTGTATACTTTGACTCTGCAGTTACTGCCCTTGAACTGGAAAGTGCTTCTTCACATAATAAAAGTCTGGCAGAAAACCTAACGGATTTCTGTAAGATATCGAAGTGTGTTGTCTCTTCAAATGGCCAGTGCTTATACCTTGTGAACTCAAGTCTGCAAAATCTCTATAAAGTCAATCTTTTGCGGCCTATATATGGCCAGCAAAGTGAGCCGCTTTTCTATGATTCTGACTACATTAGTCGCCTTGATACAAGAGGTCAGGGTTCATTTGTACGTTTCCCAATTCCGCCGTTCGCCCAGAAATTTTTGGCAGATTTCCAGTGGATAAACGGTGTCTCTTTAAAAAAACCGCTGAAGAAACCTACCGGTATTTTCAATGGACGTATCAATAAACACCAACAACTCTCGCTTGCCCATGGGGCTGAAATTGCTGTTTCGACGCCTATAAGGTTTGGGCTGGAATATAATCAGGTATATTGGTTTCAATTTTATAATCATTTTATTGGACAAATGAACGTCGTGGACCATATTTGGATCGATGACTATTTGTTGGTGGTGAACCGGGCGCAAAGAGAAGATTATGTGCCTGAAACCACTGCAGATCTTATGATTGATGAATTAATTCTTTTGGACACGAGACAAGCGAAAAACGGTGCTGGTGGTGTGAAATTCAAGTTTGATAGTGACCTTATTTGCTGGAGACATACCTTCAAAAATAAGATTCTTCATATGGAAGTATCTGATCCCGATAATACTGATATCAGCACTTTGACATTAGTCACCCACGACATGAAAATAATCATCATTGACTTTGATATTCGCACCATTAGCCTTTCAGATAATCCTAACCAAACGGCTCCAGAAGCTTCGAAAATTTCAATCAAGGTGCGCAAGACAATCCATCTTTCGAGCATCAAACACAAACTCCCACTCTGTTCACTTCGGGAATTATGTACTATTTCCGATAAACATTTCTTCTTTTTGCTGGACAATGGAGATTGTTTTCTTTTAAAAAACCAATGGCAAGAAACTGGTCTTGCAAATGGGCACACAATTCTGCGTACACAGACCAGTAATATGTATGATTTGATCAAAGTCAATACGGCGGTGGAAAGAGTCCAAATAAGCACCATGCAATTTACCAAGACAACGAGCAGGTCCTTTCTCACGCTTTACAAAGGTGACGATATTTTGACCTACGATTTGCCCGAGCTTTTGGAACGGCCGTACGATTTTGAAGGCGCCGAGATTCCAGCTGAAGAGAAAATTCCACAAAAATTACAGCCAGTGAAAGCGCACACTTCGGGGTTCACCTCGGTGCAAATCTACCAGTCTAGTGGAACAATATGCATTTCCGGATTTGAAGAACAAGTGCTCTGGAAAAATGAAAATCTAATACTTAAGCAAAAGCCAGGGCGCTTGCTGATATTGGATAAGTTCGTTCATCGTGATCTTTTCGAGGCTGATTTAGATAAACACCTCATAAACGATAAGTACTCCGGGTTCAAGAATTACACCTACTGCCTTGAGCTTTTGCTTTTTGAGCAGTTGGAGTTTATTGATAAAAAGGGTTCCTTCGATAAAGTCTGCGAGCTTGTAAACGTAAACCGAGCTGCAGACACGATCTACGTGAATTTCTTGCGGAAAATCGAAGTACATTTCTGGGATAAGTTTTTCCGGATCTTGAATCTTACGCCAATTGAGTTTATGAACAAGTTAATTGGTTCGCAAAATGTGGAACTCTGCTACAATTACTTAAACATCTACCTCAATTTCAAAAAAGAGCACGATCGTGGCGATACTCCGGAGGGCAATTCTGGCGAAAATACTTATTTGCTTGGAAACACTGAGCAACATATCATTTTGGAGATTGTGGCGATGCTTAAAGCCGCACAAATGTGGGACAAATGTTTTGAGCTTTGTCGCTTTATTAAACTCTTGGAGCCTCTGGGCCAGCTTCTTGTGAAAGTGCGCGCATGCATTGTGCACTAATGTGTTTATGGTTCGCGCACGTGCAGCCTTTTTTTTTGACCAACCAAATACCCTCAATTAGCAAAAGCGAGGCACCATCCAATTTCATTATTACACACTCACACAACAAAACAAAACAAAACAAAAAACAAAAAACATTCATAATGACCCTCGCTACTGAGTTTGCTGAGACCACACGCAGGTCGCTTACACATGCCGACATGAGAAGACGGGTGCTTCATTTGTACCGCAAGTACATCAGAAACTCAAAGGAGTTTGCCAATTTGTATGAATTGGACATGCCAGTGTCGAACGTCAAAACCAAAATCAGACAAGAGTTCGAGAGACAAAGATTCGTTAACAGCTTGGATGTGACGAACATTCTTTATGCCAAGGGCCAAATGGAGTTCCAAGAATTGATCAATTTCTGGAAACAACAGTGTCACGTGTTGAGATACTTCGAGGACCAAGAGGTTTATGGAGTTGTGGACAAGAACGATTTCGTGAAGAACTTCTTGAGAGGAAACTAGAGAATTCTCCGTTTTTCATTTTGGTTTCTCCAAAACATACAAAGAAGAAAAAAAACGATGAGAGAGAATGTGCATTAGTCTGGATTAAGGGATGGCCCTCTATCTTTTACGATCGAACAACCTGGGGGCCGTTCTTCACAGCTTATCGGCAATATTTATTCTGCTGAATATACATATACGAATGTAAACAGTATCCGGATCTATGCGTCCCTTGGGACTGGCCAAATTGGCATGTAGAAAAGAAGAGAAAACCTTATAGAGAACCGGCCTGGTAAAAAGGAAAGTAAGTTCACACAAAACAGGGGTATTATATTTTATTCACTGATGAAGAAGCACACAAACCGCTTACTCCAAGTTGTCAGCCAAAGGAGCCTCCTCGGCACCGTAATCCAAATCTTCGTCCTCCTCTACGCTCGCCTCCTGGTACTGCTGGTACTCGCTGACCAAGTCGTTCATGTTAGACTCGGCCTCAGTGAACTCCATCTCGTCCATACCTTCGGAAGTGTACCAATGCAAGAAAGCCTTTCTTCTGAACATGGCGCTGAATTGGTCGCCGACTCTCTTGAACAATTCTTGGATCGAGGTCGAGTTACCGATGAAAGTGGCAGACATATCCAAGTCTCTAGGTGGGACAGAACAGACGGCAGTCTGCACGTTATTAGGGATCCACTCGACAAAGTAGTCAGCGTTTCTGGTTTGCACCTTGTGCATCTCGTCGTCGACCTCCTTCATCGAAACGTTACCTCTGAAGAAGGCAGCCACGGTCAAGTAACGACCGTTTCTTGGGTCTGAGGCGGCCATCATATTCTTTGCATCGAACATTTGCTGGGTCAATTCAGGCACGGTCAACGATCTGAATGACTTAGAGCCAATAGAAGTCAATGGAGCGTAACCAACCATGAAGAAATGTAATCTGGGGAACGGCACCAAGTTGACAGCCAACTTTCTCAAGTCGGAGTTCAATTGGCCAGGGTAACGCAACGAGGTGGTGACACCCGACATAACGGACGAAACCAAGTTGTTCAAGTGCTCGTAGTTTGGTTGCGGCAACTTCAAGGTCTTCTGGCAAATGTTGTACAAAGCTTCATTATCGATACAGAAGGTCTCGTCGGAGTTTTCCACCAACTGGTGCACCGACAATGTGGCGTTATATGGTTCAATGACAGTGTCAGAAACCTTAGGCGAAGGCACAACGGAAAAAGTCGCCATCATTCTGTCGGGGAATTCTTCTCTGATACGTGAAAGCAACAATGTTCCCATACCGGAACCGGTACCACCACCCAAAGAATGGGTGATTTGGAATCCTTGCAAAGAGTCACATCCTTCGGCCTCTCTTCTAACAACGTCCATTACAGAGTCAACCAACTCGGCACCTTCAGTGTAGTGACCTTTGGCCCACACATTACCCGCCGAAGATTGCCCGAAAATATAGTTGTCGGGTCTAAACAAGTTTCCAATACGCGATGTTTTAACCGAATCAATCGTACCTGGCTCCAAGTCTACAAGAACAGCACGAGGCACGTATTTACCGGAGGATGCCTCGTTGAAATAAACGTCCAACTTGGCCTTTTGGATACCGTCGTCTCCGTGGTAGTTACCGTTGTTATCCAAGCCATGCTCTCCACAGATAGTTTCCCAGAAAGCAGCACCCTGATTTGTTAGTATGGGGACGACAATGATAATAATATGATAGTCCTTTTTTATTTCCAATTGCTTCTGACATGAATAGAAAGAACATAAAAATTGAGCAGGAGCGAAAGGACGGAAGCATCAGCTTCAAAAATTCAATACATACAATTTGGTTACCACATTGACCGGTGGACAAATGAATCTATAAATGTTAGTATACTAGTTATTTGAGCCAAAATCAACACGTGCTCTCGTACGTCACGTGATAATCAGGAGGCGGCGGGTGCTCGGGTTTCTCTTTTTCTTTCTCTATATTTTCGGATTGGAATTGAACGATTCTCTGAACTAAATTTTTCATCAAAATATGGATGAATCAATGGCAAAATATGAATATTAAAGCGATTGGTGGATTTTGGTCTAATAGTGTGTCTGGTCACATTTTTTCTTGGTGGTACTCTTCTGATCTAAGCAAGCACATGAAACCCATGTTACATTGAATAAATGGCCGGATTTTGTGGATTAAGAAACTTGTTAGCTTCAAGTGTATTGCCGACGCTTTCTATATCGTCAAGAATTATCAAATTTTAGCTGGTTTTGTGCAAAAATATGTGCTGCCATTTCATCGTGTGGGAGCGTGTTTTGTTCGCGTCTTGAAATGGTAAGAGGCCATGGGAAAAAGTCTTGAGTTAAAAAGAAAAAGAAAATAAATCCACATAATGGAACCGCGCCATAGCATAGAAATCAGATCACCCTGATTCTCATCAATAAATAACGAATATGATCACATACGATTTCTCTCATAGTTGTGTTTTGAGAGGATAAATGAAGGGAGATATCAGTAGATTCAGAGGGAAATCCGAGCGTGAAGACTGCGCTACGCTTGTTTGTTTTCGGTGCGGATCTCACATTCAGGAAGCGGTATGCGCACGACCGTCAAGTGTTGTTATTTTTCTGTTTTGGGACGGCTGTGCGGCTTGCTGATACGCAGACCGTGATCACTCTTCGTGTGTGAGGGGGCCTCATTATTATATTCAAGATTGATTAAAACGAGAGAACAATGTCCAACAAGGCTTGTAAGGCTGTTTCCTAATTTTCTCTTTCTTCTTTTTTTATTTATTTTTTATTTTTAAAGAAAAAAATACACTTTTTGGCATGTGCTGCTTTTCTAGAAGTGGCGTTGACACATTTTGCAGTGAGTGTGAGGGGTGTGTAACCACCGCAGCCGACGCTCAAAGTCATTTCTTTCATTAATAGGGCAAAAATTCCAGAATATTTAGGCTTTAAAAGTCTTCTTCAATTGATTAAAGTTTTACGAGTGTAAAAATGGAGAAACTTTGATTTTTTTCGAGGTAATGGATTTTCTACAGCTGGTGCTTGTAATTGTTAAATTTGTGTGTGAGCAATAAATATTTATCATTCTCAAGAGCTTACATAAGATTTTCCAAATGTGACATTTTTCAAGTGCTCTTAGACTTTGCTCATAATTCGTTTGTGCTTAAAATTTTAATAAAAAGCCCGCTTAAAGAAGAAAAACTTAAAGCAAAAATGACTAAATAGTGTTCTCTGAGGAAGATGCGAGTGTGAGTCCTGACACACCTGGTGACGAATTAATTTGAAACGAAATACCGCTGAGTTGCAGCATATAGACTTTTCATTTCACGTTTTGATCCGCCAAACCAAGAAAAAAAGGAGTAGAGTCTTTACATAATTATTTCTAATATTTTAGAGAAGTCTTTGTGTTACGAAATATGAGTTAAAATACATTGTTCACTCCAGGAAAAATGAGTCCCCATCTTCGTGTCATAATAATTTGTTTACCAAATGACAAAGGTTTTTTCTTTTAACTGAAAATATATCCGTTGTTTTCACAGTAGGTCAAACTAGTCTGGAAGCAGATCATTTGTCAACTTCTCTCCGGGGTAGGATTTGGGCTCAAAAAAGCACTTCTCCATTGAAAAATACTCGATCGAATAGCCGGAGACCGAGATGATAATGTCCCTCACAGCCTTCAAGAAAAAAAAATAAAAGAGTTTTAAAAAAGCAAACATATTTGATTAGTACACTATACAGAAAGATTAACAAAATAACAGAAGAAAAGGCATAAGCTGGAAATGAGAATACAAATTATCTTCCCAGCTTAGCAAAAAAAGTAAAGAGAAAAGAGATTGAGAAAAGAACAAAATCCAGCTTAAGCGAGCAACTCCTTAATTTCGGCGGGAACGTCTAATTTCTGAGCTGGCTCCGCTACCTTAGCCTTTTCGCCAGTAAGTGCAGATGTAATCGCATCAATCGTGGCACAAGCGACTCTTTGGCCCCTTGCATCTTCAATAACAACCGACATACCGCCAATAAACGCCTTGTTTTGTCTGCTGAGTGACAAATAACGGTCAGTGTAAGTTTCAAGCTCCGAAGATCCGTAAATCAAGCCGTGTTTTCCGGAAAGATCACCAACTGGCTTTTCTGCTGGAGAACGTGCATTATAATCGCCGCAGAATGGGTTGAAGTCTGTGGATCTGCCGTCACACGCTCCATAAGGTTCCTTGTTGTGGATACGATAAGTGAAGGGACCTCTAGAACTGGGCAAGCCAGTAAGAGCCACTCCCACAGAAACAAAGCCATTGATGGAATAGAAAATAATCGTGCCCAACGCATTGTTGAGGAAGATGGCACTGTATAATGTTCCAAAAGAGGTATCCCTATTTTCAGGAGCTGAACAGCCAGCAGCAAAAGTCGTGAGGCCAAGAATGGCAAGCAAAGCGTAGGAGATTGGGTACATGTTGGGAAAATCAAAAGATTAAGAAATGTTGGTTCAGAAAAGTCTGTAGAGGATGAGAAAAAGAAAAAGAAAAAAGAGAAAGAAACTTTGGTCTTCCCAACGCTTCCTTAAATAGCCGAGTGCTTTCATTTCGAATCAATTCAATTCAATTCATTGCATTTCTTTTTCTTTCAAAAGCGCAAATTGTGCACATGCTGCTAGAAGATGTGTTTGGATGCAATTTTGTTGCTGGTACTGCACCGCCATGTCCTGGTATTTCCCCGCCTTGCATCTTTCTGTGCTGTAATTTCCTGAAATGGCTCATTTATGACGACGGCTTCTATTTACGAACTGCTTAACAAGAAAGCTTGCATAAGTTCAAAAAACTCAGCCTCTTTTGAAAGGAGGGAAAAACTTTTGCCTTTTGAACTTCTTACATCAACTCAAGTTTCAAAGCCTCCTTTTGAAATATTTAAGAGTAAAAATTTTGTTGATTTTTCTACAGAAGAAAGTCAATCGTGTTGCCCCCTCGGAATTCCTGAAAAGCCGCTATACTAAATCCATGGTAATAATGAAAATAAATAAAATTATCGCAGTCAAGTCATTTTTTCCTTTTTTGATGCCCGGGAAAAGCAACGTTTTTCCCATTTTATCGTTTCAATCCCCACGATTACGTGCCTTCAAGATCCAGGCTTAGATGGTGCATCTTGAAAACAAGTGGCATATGAAAAAGAAAACACCCCGCTGCAGTTTCCCCTCTTCAAAAACCAGAAAAGGCATTCGGAACAAGCGCAAAAGGCCCTAGTGCAGTTTGACTGGCATATACGGCCATGACTAGCACTTGGACTTTTAATTGACGTCAGAAGATATACTTCTTTTAGTATTTCATCTCTGAAATATAATTCCGGAAGAAGCTCCAGTATCAATAATCAGTTGTACAGTCGAGCAGTTGAAAGGCCTTTTATCTATATATTACGGGTAACTCTTGCTAAGTAACTCACGAGCAGGAATAGGGGTTTTCTCCACTAGAAATATTGGAAAAAGCATAGCTTGACAGGTAAAACGGTTTTATTATATCCACGGAGAGTTATCAGCACAATGTAGACAGCATAAGTAAAGCTAAATATTCGTAATAATACCGAACAATTATACGGGCGGATGAAATATAAGACCTATTCTGCAATAGAATTCCGACACGAACTAATGTATGACCCTAATAGTTAATTTGAAATACTATTTATCCGATATATATCGTCTATATGTCGTTATCGATAGAATGTCTGACTTAATCTCCTTCAGTTTGTTATCTTATCAAATCTTGTGCCGCAGGCTGAATTGATTTAGCAATTTAGTCACTGAAATTTCTAATACAAGCCACTTAGCAAATCAAAATAAGATTATCTACCTCCAAATTTTGAAAGAAAAAAATTACGATAAATTATAGAGAAATCAAATTAGTAAGAACCTTCGGGTCAACGATTGGCGGTGTGCCCCGCCACGGCCTGCACACAGCCCCTGAAACGGGTATCTTTTTTTAGGGTGGAGCTCGCGCATTTAACTACGGCTCATGCCCAACACGTAACACGATATCGTTTAAACGACATTAATCTCCGAATTCCGTCATTTGCTTTGCTTATATAATTCCTGCTGAATCAAGCGAATAAAGGAGACCATAATTTTTTCAAAAAAAGGAGAAGATTCAGAAATAGAGGAAACGGTCAAACACACGTCGCTCGCAATTTTCTGAAGAAAATAATAATATTAAAAAAAAATAGAATAGAATAGAGAGAATTCTTTGAAACACGCTTGAAACAAGAGTGAAAATGTCTTCCACCATTCAAAATCGGACCCACGAGTTCCAACAATGTGTGGCAAATTTTGATAAAATCAACAAATTGGGAAACAGTTCCCAGCAACGCAATGGGCCGGTGAAAAAATCGAAATTTAGCCAGCAGGCCAGCGTGATTGCTAAAGATATTGCACATACGACCGAGCTTTTGCTGAAACTTGCGCTTTTGGCGAAAAGAAAACCACTTTTCGATGATCGGCCTATTGAAATCGGCGAGTTGACATATGTGATCAAACAGGACATTTTCAAGATCGAGCAAAGCATACAAAACTTACAGAAATTTGCTCGCGGAGACCTGCTGATTCAAGTAGATTCCCAAATCACGCAGTATCTGAAAAATGTGTTGAATTTATTGAACTCGAAGATGAAAAATGTCAGTGGCGAGTTCAAGTCGGTGTTGGAGCTCAGGCAGAAAAACGAATTGGTGAACAAATCACGGAAGGAGAACTTTTTATCGGCAGCGCTGAATCTTCGTCAAAATTCACATACTCCAGTAATGAACAATGGTGGTGGCAATCCGCTAGCAAATCTTCTGAATTTGGGCGAAAACCCCTATTTGATGCCCGAAGCACAGGACCAAGCGGCCGGTTTTGGCAGCGGCAATAACGATGGCGATTTACTTTCGATTCCTGACCAAACTAGACAGCTTTTGCTTATGGAAGAGCAAAGCAACGAGTATTTGCAACTGCGGAATACGGCAGTTGAGACGATCGAGGCGACAATTAATGAAGTGGGCAACTTGTTCCTGCAGTTGGCCACAATGGTGACGGAACAAGGTGAAACCATCCAGCGGATCGACCAGAATGTGGAGGATATAGACATGAATATTATGGGCGCACAGCGCGAGCTTTTGAAGTACTATGCCCATATTTCCAGCAATCGGTGGTTGTTCCTCAAAGTTTTTGGCGTGTTGCTTGCGTTTTTCTTCCTCTGGGTTGTGGTCAGTTGATTCTGGTGAATTAAGTGCTGAGCTTTTAAAAACGGATATAATCTTTTGAACAAGTGCTTCTTTCTTTTTCTTAGTTCAGAGAGCAAAATCAAGGAACAGAAGATAAAAGATTTAAATGAAGAAATAGCTTTGTTTTGCGGAGAGTTGACCTACAGAAACTTGTTTGGCTTTACATTCATTTTATTCCGACTGGCGGGCTGGACTGAGGTGAAGAATCAAGACAGAGAAGAGGTTTCTTTTCTTCTTTTTGTTTCATCACAAATATATGTCAATTAATGGGAATCAGCGGTGCGCCTGAGACCTCTGCTTCCGAACGCAATAGGTACAACTTACAGTGTGCTACAGTAGCAGACTAGCAGTGCAGTAATTAACTATGAGAATATAAGAGGACTAGCAATAAGAATAACGCACCAGGAAACAGCTTAATTAATTCCTAAAATAATCTTGGTAAATATATATCTCTCTAATTCTCTTTTTTCTTAATTATTTTCCTGTGAATTGCAGAAAAGTACAATCTTACATATATTAAAAAAAGAGACTCCGCCAATTGCTGGGTCGTGTGCGCGGGCCAAAAATACTACTCTGAGCAAGCGCTAAACCCCCGGACAACTGAGTGAAACCACACTCTTATCAGGCGAAAGTGAGGCAATCTGTCCAACCCCCCACAACAAGACACAAACGGATAATAGGCGTATTTCTGCATAGAAGAAAGAGAAGAAAAAAGTGGAAAAAAACATAAGGATTTTTTTTTTGATAGCTTAAATTTCTCCCCTCATTTTATAACTGTAAGTGCCGGTACATTTTATTTTAATTATTTCGGTCCGCAGTTAGTCACGCCTCCCCTCCCTATTCTCGCACGCTTCAAGTATATCCAAATCGAATTAGATCAATCCAGATCAAACAAAAAAGAGCAGGAAAAATTAATAAACAACCAGGATTCAAGATGTGGAGTTACATGTTTGGCGGCAACAAGCAGCAGAAAAAGGAGTTGCCGAAAAAGGCGATTGTCGAGTTGCGCGAGCATATCCAGATGCTCAACAAGAAACGGAGTCACCTCGAGCTGCAAATCGAAGACCAGGACCAGTTGGCGCGTAAACATATTGCCACAAACAAGGCAGTGGCGAAAAATGCGCTTAAGCGGAAAAAGGGGTACGAGGCCAACTTGATGAAGATCGAGAACCAGATCGACTCGTTGGAAACACAGTTGACGGCAATCGAGAGCGCCAATTTGAACTTGGAAACAATGAAGGCCATGAAACAAGGCGCTTCGGCCATGAAGCAGATCCATGGCGAGTACGACGTCGACAAGGTCGAAAACACCATGGACGATATCCGTGAACAGGTCGAATTGGCCGACGAGATTTCCGAGGCCATTCTGCGGCCAGTGGGTTCGGCGTATGTGGACGAAGATGAATTGGACGAGGAGTTGGCTGCATTGCAGGCCGAGCACCAGGAGGAGAAAGCCGCTGCTGCACAGGTTAAACAGCCCTCACAGGCTCATGCTCAAACCCAAGCACAACCGTTGCCCAATTTCCCTACAGTCAGTAAAAACAAGCCACAGGCTGCGACCCAGGCTCTGGCCGAAGAAGAAGACGAGGACGAGGAGGCGCTTCGGGCATTGCAGGCAGAAATGGGGCTCTAGCCGTGTGCACAGATTTCGCTTTATTCTTTAACCTTTTCACTGTTGTCCGTGCATATTCTTATTCTCAAGCAAGCTCGTTTTTGGAGCTAAACAGGTTGTGTTTCAGGCAAGAGGATCTAAAGCAAAACTTTCCTCACTAGCACATTCAAGTGGGTTATACTGGGTGTGCGCTCGTGGATCGCTGAGCTTGGATTTTGTACGATTTGGGAGAAAGCATGCACTTGGATAAGAATGTGCGCTACATTACCAGCAGGATCTTCAGGCTAGAATCAACTGCAACGTGATCTTCATCACTAGAGGAAAGATTGGCAGTACGCTTGAAGTCAGCGAATGTAATGTAATTTAATATAATTTTTTAGTTCATTCAATATACATATATAAGTATCTGCCATTTTTTGGCGTGCACTTGCTTACGAGAGTTTATCGAACTAAAACAAATATCCTATAAACCATACGCTTATATTCCTGAGCCTATTCTCAGGAGCTCTTCAGGGAGCTGGAGCACCAATTTGCGAAGAGTTTTATCTGCCTGAGATGCATGGATCTCAAATACCATATATATTCCAGGAGACACTTTTGGCATGTGTTTGATTCTGTCTCCCCAAACAATCAAGTTTCGCCAAAAACGGAACAACTTGCTGGCTAGGCCTTTTGTCTGAGAATCAAGTCTTCCGTATGAATCGTGTAAAGCCAAGAGCCGCACATTAAGCTCAATAACTTTGTAGACTAAGCGATGCCCTGGCTCTTCACTTACCACATAAGTAGTCAATTCTCTCAGATAATCGGCCATATTTTGGAAAACGTGTTTCACAAAACTGAGATGACTGGAGAGCGTTTCGGAAAACTCGGCTCGATCAACCATGGTTTGAGCAGCCGAGACTTGCCGTTGTAACTCGTCGAGTTTCAGCTCGAAGCTATCAAAATCAAAAACACCTTTGGCAACAAACAGTTTGAGTTTTTTGTAAAGGGTTTCCAACAGAGAATGCGCAATTTTAACTCCCACATGAGTCGGCTCATTGCGGTATAGAAACACAAAATTGTTTTCAGTTTGAATGAGATTTTCCTCACCAGCGTGATCCGCTTTAATTTCTTGCTTGACAAGGGGTGGGAGATAAGATGGATTTGATTCAAGTATAGCAGTGGCTAGTACCGAGAGGCTAACTACTGTTGTTGCTAATACAAATTGGGCTTTCATGATGGTCTCGAAATCGGGTGCTGATGAAAACCTTAACTGGAAGTAATCTCTTTATAAAAAAAAAAGAAAACAGACGATACAATCAATGGCACGGAAAAAAGATTTGCGGGGTTTCACAAGGAGATACTTGGCCATGGAAAAGGGAAATATTTGTTGGTTTCTCGTGAATTCATGGAACTTTTGAATGGGGGCCATTGTTCCAAACGACAAAAATATTGGTGTAACATTGCATTGAAATTGCACGGTGTATTGTTCCATGAAGAACCGGAAAAGTACCTGGCCGTATAATTTCGGACACTACATTTTCCCAGCCAAAAACCAGAGCTTTTGGATTTTCAGTTGAGAAAATGAATCGAGTCTCAAGAAATTAAAGATATAGAGAATATTGACTTGATCTGCGGTGATTCAATATGTAAGCTTTGAAAATTTCTTCTTCTTTTCCCAGATAACATACTTATTAGGGCAAAGATTTCAAGAGCCCTTATCAATATTACCGAATAATCTTATCTATGAGAAGAGGGATTTGATACACGGCGTTTTATTTGAAGGTTTTCCTTTAAACTTTTCTTTCCTTGTTTTCAATTTTTTAGCTATAGAGCAAGATACGACTGGCCAGGCACTTGGCTGATCAATAACTTAAACGTTTCCTCCAACCTTTTTGAATGTTTTTGGAACACCTCCGAAACCTCTGGGGAAACAAGAATCAAATTCTGAAACCGTTCGCTCCAAAAATCTAGACTAGCATGAAGACGAGTAACTTCGCTCAAAAATCCATCAATATGAGTATCAAGTCTTCCGTATGCATCGTATAACACCAAAACCCTGACATTTAACTCAATAACTTTGTAGACCAATGGATACCCCGCATTTGAATTCACCCTGAAATGTTCCATATTCTTTACAGACTCCACCATCACCAGAAACATGTGAGTCGCAAACTCAAACTGTACCTGGAGGCCTGGAGAATGGATTTCCAACTGAACATCGCTATGTAATTTGAGGAGGTTTTGCTTTAATTCTTCGATTTCCGGCTCGAATTTCAACACAATGAATGAAGTCTCGGTTATGAACGTTTTTAAGTGTGCAACAAATCTCCCCACTTGCTCTTCCACATATCGAGTTGTATTTTCAAGTTTTGTACTTGAGATTGCGTCAGAAAATGAGGTATTTGTTTGGGAAAAATTAAAGATTCCCACATGGTACTTTGAATTAATTCTTGAAGGAACCTGATTCATGAATTCAGACTTATTGAGGCCCAAATCTAAAACTCGGTGCAAGTGAGTGAAATTTGCAACTGCAACTGAAGACAAAAACATACTTACAAAGAAAGCAGGGCAAACTTTCATTCTGATGAGTATTTAGTTACGAGTGGAGTTACTCAAAAAGATGTCGGACTTCACCTTGGGGAGGATACACACACTCTTATTTGGATTGATTGGGTGGGCCAAAAAAAAGAACAAAAAAGTTGAAAGAGCATTAACGGAATCACATGAATCTGAACAAGGCTATGCTGATTGAAAGTTTGGATGGAAATGACGGAATTTAGGCCTCAAAATGGCTTTTTATTTTTCATTGCAAACACTTGAAAAGAATGAAATCCAGAAATTTTGTCGGCTTTACAACCGCTTAAAACTGCCCAGTCAACAAACCTCAAGTTTGCCGAAATGAAAAAAAAATTTCACCATCACTGCCGCTGGCTGCTAGCTAGAAATGAAAACGCATTGAATTCTAGATCATTTGTGGCGTAGTCAGAGCTGGATGAAATTAGAATTTGAATTTTTTTAAAAAAGAAACTCCTGACTCAATTTCAATTTACTCTCTCCCGCCCTTTGCCTACCCGAAGGGTCAAATTAAGTGGCATGAAAAACCTACAGGAAATCCAATAAGCGGAATATCATAAAAATTGTAAATTAAGATATGAAACAAACATGAGCCCAGCTAAATACTCACTTCCCAATCGATAATAAGTGGCCTTACTGATCACGAGACGAGTTATAGTAAGTAGGACCTTTAGCTCCCGGAAATGCCCCTGACAGACCCAGTCCCTTTTTGCTGGGGGCTAAAGGAGCACCTTTCCGGCCAAATGCATCTCGAGGAAGTGGCAAATCGCCTTGCGCCACTCTTTGATTATCCATTTGCACATATTCCGCATATCCTGGTCGTGTGTTTCGGCCGTCTGTCTCATATGCAATATTGACTTTTTGTGGCGGGACAGTGTAAGTGCCTGGTGGGGGCTGTGCCTGGCCATACCCGCCTGAATTATTATTGTTATTATTATTATTATTATTGCTGTAGTTATTATCGTTATAAGAATTATTAGGATTGTTACCTTGCCAATTAGGCTGTTGCAGTTGCTGAGGCCCGTAGCCACCTTCGGGCCAGTGTTCACTTTTCTTCTCACTAGGGTACTCATTAGGCCCATAATTTCCAGAATACTGGGGCGTCTCCTCGGACTGGTTTTGGTATCCTTCCAGCTGTTCGTATGAGGGCGGTTCGTCAGAAGGCTGTTGGTCGTGTTTAGCGTGAGAAAAGAATTTCTTCATGGTGTAGAAAAATTCTATAGAAAAAAAGTAATGATTTTTTTTGTTCCTTTTGTATTTTGAAGAAGGAAGAGAGAAAAGAAGAACACCTATGTAATTTCAGAACTACGTGAGGATCATACCGCAACGGCTGGGATGACGCTTGATTGCTAAGTATGGGGTAACAAACTGGGGCCGCGCTTGCGGAAAGAGGATAGAAATCAGTCACGTGATCTCCACAACTTTGGATATTCCGGTGTACGGGTGTTTCTCAAATTTTTCATATCTACCTCAGCCCAACCGAAACATAGTGAAGATTTAGATATAAGAAGAAACACCAGTAATTTGCCTTTTTTATAATGTTTTCTCGTTCTACCTTGAGCAGCACAGTTCAGGCATCCAGAATATTTGTTCGTGGTAAGAAAACAACGGGCGTGAGCCCTTCCACGCAAAAAGTCGTGAACCAACTATCGGCTCTTTCGGCCAGTAAAAAACAGCCCAAGCTTTTGAAGTTATGTGCTGAAGATCTTATCAAACACAAAACAATCACCAACGCATGGAAGGTGTTTACGAGAAAGCAAAACGACAAGCACATGCTCCAGCTTGAAAAGCAATTTGACAGCATAAAAAACGCGATGGACGAATTAAAGGAATTAAGCCCCGAATTGTATCTGGCTGCTAATGCTCCTGAGCACATGAAAAGATTTCCTTTGGATATGAAGGTTCCTACCGATTACCCAGCCAACCAGCCTTGGGTGTACAGTTACGAAAAGCCGGAAAACCAGGCGTGAACTCCGGCCCTGATTATGAATATATCTGATTGAAAACCCACCATTGTACATATAATTAAATACACACAGCATAGGAGATACTTTGTAGCCAGTGTATATTTTGAGTGGAAAATAGAAAAAAGAAATGTAAACTACTGGACGGGAGGCCTCGACCGAAACTTCTTCTTTGCTCATATCTCATTAATAACATACATTTATCTACGCCTTTTTCTTTCTTGAAGGGGTGCCCACACCAGCCTCTTTTCCGAGCACACTGCCGGTGCCTGGTTCTACAGAATCCTCGTAATCGTCAAGATCCGTGGCCGTAGATGCCGTTCCTTGTTTTTTCAGTAGTGTTTTCACAAAAGTGGCCGAAGACATGCTGAAAATATGATCCTCATCGGTGATTACCAACTTCCGCTTATTGCTGCCCCCCGAGGAGCCTTTTGAAAAGTTATCAAACCCTTTCACGATGTTTCCGTATGTGCTTTCGTTGAAATAATCCGTCTCTTTCTCATAAATCGATTCTTCTAGCTCCGCGAGTTTGGCATCTATTTCCTTTTTTTTCAAAATCAGCTGCGTGAGATCATTTTTGAGCTTCGTATATTGATCTATTGATGGCTCTTTTTTGCTCATTGGAAGGTCTTATTTGTTTTTCTTGGGGATCACTAAAGGCTTTGTTGTATAATCCTGAGACTTTCGTGCTTTGATACCTCTCTAGCACTACAATAAAATCAAACACCCGTACATCACGGACTATGGGAGAAGTTCTGGTTGGTTTCAACCGAATTCTTGTTATGTTACTAATAGTTAACGAGTATTGGTGAACAAAAAAAAAAAGGAAAATTTTTTGGACTCAATAATCGAAAAAATAAAAAATTAAAAAAAATAGTTTCAGAAAAAGGCATGCAACTTCCAGTCTTCGTAGGATGCGAATGAGGTAGATTGCGTTGCAGGGCAGTCTTCAAAGAATGCGGATGAGTGTGGTTGTCTTGCAAGGCACACCACATTTTCCTCCGAGCACATGCATTGCTGGCGTAAGTAAAATTAAAACTTCAAACAGGTGTTTTGGCGCATAAGTAAATGCCAGATAACAGCTTATGAAAAGCTAGGGGACGTTGTGAGCAAGCTTACTCTGTTCTCAAGCTTGTCAATCAATTAATTGCTGTGAATGTGACCGCGTGGCCTCAAAATTGATGTAATTGTGCTTGGGAACCGGGGGTGGCGAGTGTATAATAATACCCAACTATCGTCATCGTGCGTGGCGAGTATATATGAAATTTCAAAAAATACAGCGCCATTGTGCGTGGCGCACCGAGAGACGGGGCGAATTGAGACAAATCCGTGAAAATCATGCGGGCAAATGAGGTGCAGCAGGTTGCTCTTGACCGGGCGAGTGAAACAGATTATGCAAGGCTGCATGAAAAAAGGGACTCGATCCGAGACACCGTTCGGTATACAAGATCCGTGCATACAATTTAGGGCCGAGACAAGTGAGACAACCAGACAAATATGCATGCAAGGCTACGCACTCTTAGTGCGTTTCGCGCTGAGTTTCTCACGAAGTAAAACATTCTTCGGTCGAAAAGTCGGAAAACGGAGTTACAAGGTGAGGGCGCTTAAATATTGCGCATTATGAGTGGAGTTCCGCATCTCCACATTTTTTAACTATGTGGAACCTCAAGCGATGGCGTGGGGGAATTTTTTTCCTAATTTCGAAAGTTGAGATGTCAGTGTCTCAGATAGATCCTCGTGAAAGAGTTTTATTTTCACAAGTTTTTAACTTACAAGAAACCCATCAAATTTGGGGTTTTGTTCACTTGTATTTGGAATTGTGTTCGACTACTTATAATTTTCGTCAAGACAGCGCTGAAGAAAAAAAGTTTAAGTATTTTTATTTGAAAAAAACAAAAAAAACAAAAAAAAACAAAAAAAAAGACAAGGTTTAAAAACCACTGTAATTTTTTTTTTTTTTTTTTTTTTTCAAAAAGCCCCCAAATTTTCCGCCGAATAATTCCGGTAACATTGCAAAATGGGAAAAAGAATTCTTAGCATATCTCATACGAAGTTCGCTTCTCGTTGCGACCCGAACCAAGAATGAAGCTTCGGGGTACAAGAACATCTTGTTCAACGACCACTTGTATCATTATCTGCCGTGGGGGCACAAATATCAATTACCAAGAGAGAAAAAGTGTTCGTCAGCAGAATTGGGGGCTTTTTATTTTCAAGAAGTGTGTTTCAATAAAATCAAGAAGACGACGGCATCGAGCCTTAAAGAGACGCTAGATTGATAGAAAAAGAGGGGAATGATTTGGAATTTATCAGATTTATTATCGTGGATTTTACAGATGAATGTTGATTATAAACATCATCAAGTGATATTAAACCGGCCAAAAAGGATGCTTTCAAAAGTGAAGTCAATAATATTCAAACTGGGATGAGGTGATTTCGAGGGCGGCGGCTAATTTAGTCACAAAAAGGGGTGGCGTGGCGTGGTCGCGAGCCACAGGGGGGCAACCGGCCATCGATCACGTGATCGGACGTGTAAGGGGGTGCTCTTAAAAGCAAGATTCGTGTTTCGCACGACGATTTTTTTCTGTCTTCGCTTTCCTTCCATCCCCTTCGTCCGGATTCGCGCCCCGGGCAGCTCCAGGCCATATTGGTCAGGAATCCTACGCGCATGCAAACTCCGACCCCGAAAACGCTTACGGGATTTCGGCGCACCACAGAAATCGGGTGGTTTCTGCAATTTTGGTGGAGCCACGGTGATGCTTGAGCGAACCACAAAAAAGCGATTCACACGAGAAAAACGGGACAAAACAATGGAAAAAAGAACGAAAAAATATTCAGAATAATTCCAGAAGCAAAGAAAGATATAATAATTTTTTTAAATAAAAATTCCCGATGTTTTGCTTGTTTTGCGGGCCTTTTGATCCCCTAACCTCCCACGCAAATTACTCACGGGATCTATGCAAGTCGGGCATGTGTGGTCCACAGCTTGTGCCCAATATAAAATTCGTCGCACTCGCACCAGACGTCGACCAAAATTTCCTTCTCTTCTCTTCTTTTTTTTTTTTTTTTCCTCATCCATTGATCATCAATAATCTATCAATATGTCCGTCACTAAAGTTCACGCCCGTTACGTCTACGACTCCAGAGGAAACCCAACCGTTGAGGTTGACTTGTTCACCGCCAAGGGTTTGTTCAGATCCATTGTTCCTTCTGGTGCCTCCACCGGTATCCACGAGGCTTTGGAGTTGAGAGATGGCGACAAGTCCAAGTGGTTGGGTAAGGGTGTCCTTAAGGCCGTTGCCAACGTCAACGAGAAGATTGCCCCAGCTCTCATTGAGGCTAAGCTCGACATCACTAACCAAGCCAAGGTTGACGAGTTCTTGAACTCCTTGGACGGTACCCCAAACAAGTCTAAGTTGGGTGCCAACGCCATCTTGGGTGTTTCTTTGGCTGTTGCCAAGGCTGCTGCCGCCGAGAAGAACGTGCCATTGTACAAGCACTTGGCCGACATCTCTGGCTCCAAGCAAGACAAGTTCGTTTTGCCAGTTCCTTTCCAAAACGTTGTCAACGGTGGTTCCCATGCCGGTGGTGCTTTGGCCTTCCAAGAGTTCATGATTGTCCCAACTGGTGCTCCATCTTTCTCTGAGGCTTTGAGAATCGGCTCTGAGGTCTACCACAACTTGAAGTCTTTGACCAAGAAGAAGTACGGCCAATCCGCCGGTAACGTCGGTGACGAGGGTGGTGTTGCCCCAGACATTGGTTCCCCAAGAGAGGCCTTGGACTTGATTGTCGCTGCCATTGAGGCCGCTGGTTACACCGGCCAAGTTGGCATTGCCTTGGACGTTGCTTCCTCCGAGTTCTACAAGGACGGTAAGTACGACTTGGACTTCAAGAACCCAGACTCCGACGAGTCTAAGTGGTTGACTGGTGAGCAATTGGCCTCTTTGTACGAGGAGTTGATCAACGAATACCCAATTGTTTCCATTGAGGACCCATTCGGCGAGGACGACTGGGATGCTTGGGTTCACTTCTACGCCAAGGTCTCTGACAAGATCCAAATTGTCGGTGATGACTTGACCGTTACCAACCCATTGAGAATCAAGACCGCCATCGAGAAGAAGGCCGCCAACGCCTTGTTGTTGAAGGTTAACCAAATTGGTTCTTTGTCCGAGTCCATCAACGCTGCCAACGACTCTTACGCCGCTGGCTGGGGTGTCATGGTCTCTCACAGATCCGGTGAGACCGAGGACACCTTCATTGCCGACTTGGCTGTTGGTTTGAGATCTGGTCAAATCAAGACCGGTGCTCCAGCCAGATCCGAGAGATTGGCCAAGCTTAACGAGATCTTGAGAATCGAGGAGGAGTTGGGCGACAAGGCTGTCTACGCCGGTAAGGACTTCAGAATCGCTTCTACTTTGTAAGTTTGTTAAGCGCCAGTACGTCAAATAGCTAGCTATTTCAAGATACGAACCTTTTAGAAGAGATTATTTGTAAGATGTAGACAGAATTTTTCCAATCCCAATGTTTGTGACATGTTATTATATGTATATGTATATCTATTTCTTGATCAAATCCAATGCCTCATTAATGCGACAAACCACTGTAGCCACTTCTTTGAAAGTATTATAAAGTGGCACTGGGGCAACTCGAATCACGTCTGGACGTCTTTCATCGCAGATAATTGCATGTTCGTGCAAATACTTATGCACGTTTTCCATCACATTTTGAGTAGCGTCTTCTAAATGTGGCTGGAAAAGCAACGAAAGCTGACATCCTCTTTCGTTTGGGTTTTGCGGCGTAAGGACCTTGAATCCAAACTCCGAGTCCTTCGCTTGAGGCAGCAAAAAGTATTTGCTCAGCATCAACAATTTCTCAAGGTAGTTGGTCAAAGCCAAGCTTTTCTTGCGGAGTTCAGTCACACCTCCAACCAGTTTGAAGATTTCTAAAGAGCTTTGTAAAGCGACACAGTCAAGCACACTGGGGTTTGATTGGCGGTAAGAAAGCGCTGATTTCATGGGATCAAAAACCTCCAACATCTTGAATCGTTGTGCCGCATTGTTGCCCCACCATCCGGCAAGCCGAGGGCTGAAGTTTTCCGTCGTGTTATTTTCCGTATACCGTTCATGAACGAAAATGCCACCAATAGCCCCGGGCCCGGAGTTGAGGTACTTATACGAGCACCAGGCAGCAAAATCCACGTTCCATTCATGTAACGAAAGCGGCACATTTCCAACAGCATGCGCCAAGTCCCACCCAACTACAGCTCCTCTTTGCTGAGCATAATGTGTGATGGTCTTGATATCGAAAAACTGGCCGGTGTAGTACTGAATACCGGGGAAAAGAACTAAGGCCAATTCATCCTTGTAATGCTCTATAGTGTCGAGTATAAGCTGTGTTTTGAGGTAAGTTTCCCCCTCAGGAACCTCGATTTGCACCAAATGAGACTCATCATATCCGTGCATTTTGGCGATATTCAACAACGCGTAGTAGTCCGACGGAAACGCATTTTTCTCAAAAAGAATCTTGGTTCTTTTCCCCAGAGGACGATAAAACGAAACCAATAAAGAATTTAAGTTGGCCGTGAGCGAACCCATGGCCGCTACTTCTGTCAGTTTTGCTCCTACGATCGGAGATAAGAGATCCACTAGTGGAAGATCAATGTCCATCCACATGGTCTTTGTCTTATCTGGATGGTTGAAATGAGCTTCTACTCCACGTTGGCCCCATGCCTGCAACTCGGCCTCGATGGCGGGCCTAGTGGATTTTGGCATAAGGCCCAAAGAATTCCCACAGAAATAGATCGAAGCATCGGCCGGGCCAAACTGGGCCGACGCTACGCCTAACGATTCAAATGTGGGCACCACAAAGCTGGATACACGGTTTTTATATTGTCTGTCCAATTCGTCTGCTTCGTGCGCCATGGTAACACTCAAATTCTTCTGGATAATGCTATTAGTAATTGGCAGCAGCTGTAAAGTCAGATCGGAAATCCGTGCATGGTATCCGGTATTTTTTACGTGGTGGTGCGGCGTCTCTCGGCATCGACTGACTTTGAGTGCGCGCCAAATGTGGACACAGTATTTTGGATCTGCGTACGCGAACGCCTAAAGACAAAGGTAGCTGCAAATAGGCAGATTGCGAAGAGAGTAGATCGGTGATTGAATTTGGCTTGGCAATCTCGGGGATGTGAATCGGCCTGCCTGGCCGGAGCACGGGCCTGTTTCTGACGTCATACGGGCTGTCTGGTGCGCCTCAAGCGTATGTGAGACAACACCCGCCACATGGCGTGGCTCGGCATGCGTCGGCTACACACTCCCCCGGAGCCGTGCCACGTTTGGTAACAATGTGATACCACACAATCTTATTTTGATCATCTTGCAAATCGGTTTCCAGAGTGTGGGGAAATTAAGCAATGAAAAATAGAAAAAGACTTAAAGAATTGCGATGATACTGATGTTCTGCCAATAAAAAAGTTCAATTTCTTCTAAATGGATAATCAATGACAAAGCAAAATTGCAACACAAAAAGAAGTATAAGAAAACAAAGAAAATGTAATAATAAAAAGAAAAAAAGAAAAAGAAAAAAAGAAACAGCACCGGCACGGCATATACAGGTGGAAAAAACCCCTCAACATTTTCCTGGCATAAATTGTGATTACGATGACGGAACTCCGCGATTTTGGGCGAGTGAAACATCGGGAGGGATCTATTGCTGCTTTCGCAAATGACGCCCGGGCACTGACAACTACTTCTTGTTGTACGTTCCCCCTTGATTTGCTAAACTTCCCTTCAGCATCACGGAATGATAGTTACAGTAGAGAATTTGATGACTGCTTTAATTTTTTCAATGTTTAAGCGATATTCCCTGTGTATCAGTTCACGGCTGTACAGCAGGATGTTGTGACATGACTAACAACGTACAGATAAACATCCTTTGTGTTGTATGTGAAAAACTGACTGAACAACCACGGAGGAAATGTACGTAATTTTGGAAGGCATAGCCACAGCTAAGACGGCAGAAGTTCCCAAAAGGGTAATGACCGAGGGATTTATTGTAGCTGCTGGTTGAGCTAACCACATAAGGCATTAGCTCTGTATACGGTGTGTGCAGTGCTGCAGCTGCACAGGGCGGCAACAGGAACTCACTTGCCCGCATCATGGCAAATGACAACAGAGGAGAAATTACACCCAGCGCATCTTCGGAAATAGTCTCATCCCTTTTCCGTGTGGCGAGTGACCAAGAATGCAAGGAAACGCCACAAAGTAAAAAAAGCTATCTGAGACAATGTTTCACAAATCAAGGGTGTTTTTCCTTTTTTACGTCAAAAGCACTTCTAGGTCACGACAATCTTTCGGTAGAATTATTACAAGAGCTTCAAGCTTTATTGTTCGGTAAATCTTCACTTACGGAGGCATTATGCCACATTGTGCCCGATGCGCTAGGGATCTGAGAATAGGAAGGAACACACGGCCTCTACTGTAAAGATGCGATAAAATTTTTTATTACTAATCGCGAGCTCGCGGCGCACAGAAATCTCGCGAACCGCGGATTTCGATAGAAAACTCCTTCCCATGCCAAGAGTTTAAGTTAAGGTGTCCCTACAACCGCGACGATACTGTTTCAGTTCGTATATGGAATTAATTACATCTCTATAATCAAAATGAGTCCCTCTCTAATAAGCACAATCGCAATATTAATATACACCCTGAAATAAAAATACCATCGTGGCCCTCCACCTCCTATTTCGGAAGCGCGAGATTTCCGCATATGAAAAAGCGCGGCAAATGCACTCGCCCGCCTGCGGGAAAATAGGTCACTATCCTATATGCACTTGCAGGAATAAGTGAAGTAACCCCAACCGAGCATTGGCCACGAGTTTTAATCGTGGTCGGGGTTGTATCTCCATTTCCCCCCACGCGCAATTCTTTTTTTTTTTTTTTCTTCTCGATTCTTATTCGGTTCGGCACTTTTTCGCCTAATGTTTCTGGAGGTACCAGATTACGTCATAAAAAACTGGGTAGAAGTTTGTAGGGCAAGAGTGGAACAAGATCGGGCCGATTCAAATTTATTCATTTCACTGTTATCGGCAAAACTTGGAATGACGTAGTTTACGAATTCTAATTGTAGCTGGGGGAGGGCCTAGCCCCGCTTGTTCGATAACTCCTTGGCCGAAAAGTAAATTAAAGCACGTGATGCGCACACTTGAAGTTCGCGCTCGGTGACAATATACACTCCACATTCTCGCGGGATTTCGACGAGGGTTGGTGCGCTCGATTTAGGAGGCTTGCACACAACCGGGCTGAACAAGCTTTGTTCCGCAAGTGTTCCGGATTTTTTCCATTGTGACTCAGTATCATGGGGTAGCAACACATGAGAATATTGAAAAAAAAATTACAGCATGGTGAGACCAGAAGGAAGAGGAATAAGTGGAGCAAAAAATAGGGGTGATTATGATGCATCTGATAAGCAGATCCTTCCTGAAAAGGCCGCCGGATTTCTTGTGGCTCTGTTTCCCGAAATGCCGAGCCACATCATGCAGCTCGTATGGAGGTGCGTCATGCACATGCGGGTGCCAAGGGTTAAATTAATTTTTTTTTTGTAATCTATTGAATTCGCCCGCTGCGGAGCATTACGCAATGCACTTGGTGACGTCCTAACCATCTCCACCCACCTGTGCCACAAGGAAAAAGAGTTATATAAGTATCTGCGAAATTCCCCCCATACTCTTGGCTTCGAAAAAAAGAACATTTCTTCATCTCACGATCCAGCGATATTGTTTTACTCACCATAAACAACTGATTGCATTTTGCTCCTCTACCTAGTGGACCATAACCCCCCTTCCCACCTCCACCCAACCCTTAACCTTAGTAATTAAATATACTTATCATGGTTTACTCTACGGACGCTAGCAAATGGAGAGCCTACCAGTACCTGGACCCATTTGCCTCGGGCTCGTTTTTTGTGTGCAACAAACTCACATCGAAGTTCTGTCGCCCAGACTGCGACGCACACCCTACTACGGAATTGCACCTGGAAATCAAGTTTGTGGACTCTGCCGAAGAAGCTTTGGAAAAGGGGTTCACTCCTTGCAGCTCCTGTAACCCAATGCTGGTGCCTGTGGTGGATGTCAATCTTCTTTTGCTTACTGTGCGCGAGATCAACGCCATGATTGGCTTTGTGCCTCCATTGATCGACGAAGATGAGAAGAAGGTGACCGAAAAAATCAAGGAAAATATCATGGGACACGGCGATGTTCAGCGCAGAATGCTGGTGCCTGCCAACGCCTTTTCCACCAAAAACTCTAATAACAACAGTAATGCTAAGGCTGCTGCTGCCTCATACGCGGTCTCAAAAAACGACTCGGAGCACTATCGTCTTATCGATTTGGCCTGTCGCCACTTGGCTTTGGCTGCTGCCGTTTCGATTTTCAGTCCTTGTGAAAGTGGCGCCAGCACCCCTAAATCCGACGGTCTGCTGCTGCTGCTGCTGCTGCTGAAGAAGCGTAACGGCAAAAAGAGAAGAGGCGGTGTTTTGGGCTTTAAAGAGCTTGCCACCAAGCTGAAGTTGTCTGCCTGGCATTTCCACCGTGTGTTCAAGAGCATCATTGGCCTTACTCCTAAGACTTACGGCGACATGTGTTGGGAGTTTTTGGAGAAGGAGAAGGAGGCCATGGACGCCGGCGAAGGCGGCTTGTTGGGCCAAGAACAAGAAAGCTCCAGAAAGGCCGCGTCTCTTCACGCAAACACTCAAAGTCAAACTCAATCGGGTGTTTCCACACGCAGCTCGACTCCTGCAATCAAGGAGGAGGACCAGCAGCAAGAACAACAACTTCAACAGCAGCAGCAACAGGAGCCTTACTTGCAGGACGCCTATTTGACGCCCCCACAAGTCCAATTTGCTCCTTCTCCTCCAGGTCTGGGCCATAAGAGACGCGCTTCTGCTGAGGAATTGATGCCTTCGCCAAAGCGTGTTTCTTACACCTCGCCTCAATTGGGATCTTTTAACAATCTCAAGTTGGAAGACGACGTTGATGCTTTCAACGGCTCCGGGCTTTCTGCACGTGCCGTGTCGATGCCCAATTTCAACACGTTTTCTGCGGCTCCAAACTCGCTTTTCCAGCACCTGAGAAACTTTGATTTTTTCGTCAACAGAGACGACATGCCGTCCACGGAAGCGGTGTTTGCCGCTGACCACTACGGGCTCCAGGATAGCTACCCTTCTGCCGAGTTCTCTGGACAAATCTCGCCTGCCACTGTTGAAGACATTTCGCCTTTGAACGGTAGCCTGGCCATGATTTCTCCAGATTTGATGCCCAACGCAGAATCGGTATACCCAATGGGCTTTTCTCACGCTAACCAGGGCTTCACCTTGGCCGTGGACCTGATTAAAGAGGAGGAGTTGTTCCCCAGCATGGACATGTTCCCAGATTTGTTCAAGACGAGAAACGAGTACCCTACAGACTACAGCTTAAACGACCCTTTGGTGTCGGGGCTTGCGCCAGAGTTGTTGTCGAACATCGACTACTAATAGTGCTTGGGGGACTCTTATTCGGTTCTTTTCTTACCCCCCTCTTATAATGACGGTTTTGGATAATGTTAGATTGATTGATTTTTGTTACTACGGGCTAATTTTGTTTTGTTTTGTTTTGTTGTTTGTCTTTGTTTTGATTGTTTTGCTTTGTTTGATTTTTTATATACATATGGGTGTTGTTACGGTTGTCGATAGAGTGCTGGTTCACGATTTCACACGGACGTTGTTGCGAAAGATGTTTTTATAATTATAGAGTTGTGTTTTCCCTCTCACTGTTTAATAAAAATTTAATGCTTTTTTTAAAAGTCAACTTTTACCGTATTCAAATCACTGTTCTCCCTCCCTTCTAATTCTGTGTATTTTTTAATTCTCTCTAAATCCTCCTTCTTAGCTTGACGGCAAACTAAACTAAACTAAACTGTGAATAAGGTCTTATGCAAGAAATGGGCCGATTTCTAGAATTCTGGGCCCGGCATTCCGGACGGATGTGCGTACAGGACCTCAGAGTCATCAATTTCCGATTTGTCCGTCCTGGACGAGTGTGATACTAAAAATAGATAGGGGCATGTGTGTTAAAGTGAAATGTTTCTTTTTCTAAAATTATAAAGGTCACGATTTTGTAGGTGAAAAAACAAAAAATGGGTAGGAAAAGAGAAAAGAAAAGATAAGAAAAAAAATCAAGGTTTCAAAGTGAATTTGAGTTTGTAGGTACGAGAAACCAGATCGTTGCTGGTTCCAACGTTGTGGAAAGTATCTCGGCCGGTTCCGGGATCATACAACCAGGTAAGTCTACCCGAGCTTATTGAAAAAAAAAAAAAAAATGCAAGTAAAAGTGGAATGACCACCAACGTACTGATTATGAGCTCTTACTTGCGGCTTGGACAATTTTTCTAAACTTTTTTTTTTCCTTCCCGCGGATAGAAGCAGAGTGCTGACTTTGTCAGAGAACGGGCAAAAAATTTATCCTCCACTCTGCAGTGCAGGGCAGGGCCACAGAAGTAGATGGTTAAGCATCACTTACATATTTCGGCTTTGCAACAAGCCATACACATCTATCTCCGGTTTCGACCGACCGTAACCTTAATTTCCTTATGTTTGCTTCACTTGCTTTATGCAAAAACTTCAGAAAAATAATAATAAAACAAAAAAAAAAAAAAACAAAAAAAAACAGGTCGACCGGCATACACAGCCCAGCAATTCATCTATTTCTATTTGTGTTTGTGTTTCTGTGGCCGTCCGTGCCCGTTTCAACTTTCCTCTTTGTACTCTGCAACACGCTGCTTATTCTGCGTTGCTGCTTCCACCAACTGCTGAAATGCACTTGTAGCCAATTTCCCGCGCAGACCCACTGCTGGCGGCGGAGTTGTATTTGAAGTTTTCGTGTTCAGTTTATCGCCGCTGGTTTCGGCCTCCTTCAATGCACTCGTAAACTTGCCCCAGCTGAAAAGACCACTTGGTTTTTCTTTGGTCTTTTCCTTTTCCTTTTCTGTAGAACGCACAACACCGCTATCTCCAAACAAATCGATCTCATTGGGATCATCATCACCATCGTCCTGGATTTCCTTGAGATGCTTGATTTTGTTGGCCAACTTGACCATTTCGATGGCCTGGCGGAATTTCTGCTTGGCATCGAAGTTTTGCTTGAGGTTTGGTAACAAATCGGTTTCTCTGTGTTTGGCCGCAACTTCCACCAACCACGGATCTTGCAAAAGCTCGCTTGCAGTTGCGCGGTGCGTTGGGTCAAACTGTAAAGTTTTCACAATAAAACGGCGGGCATCTTTCGATACATCTTTCCAGTAATCGGCATGGAAAATCACGGCGTTATTATGGCGCACCTCGGCCACGAAATCTTGCACGTTTTCCGCCCGGAATGGCGAGTATCCACACAAAATCGTGTAAGTGACAACACCCAAAGACCAGATATCACAAGGTTTACCGTGTCCTGTTCCAATAATTACTTCTGGGGCTGCATATCCAAAAGAACCAGCACTGGATTGAAGTTTTTCGTCTGGATCCTGCAATTTCTTAGCAATACCGAAATCCGCCAACACGATGGGGGAGTCACGTGCCTTGGTCAAATACAACACGTTTTCCGGCTTGATATCCCGGTGCACAATGTTTTGATCATGTAAATACTGGATTGCCTCTAACATCTGTACAATCACTAAAGACGCATCGTGTTCCGTGAACCGGCCCTGTTGCACGATCCGGTCAAACAACTCGCCTCCCGTGGCCAATTGCGTGACAATATAGAATTTTTCTCTCGACTCAAACCAATCCCGAAACCCAACAATATGTTGATGTTGAAGCAGCCGAAGAAGCTCTAGTTCATCAATCACCACCTGATCATCACCCTTTAATGCTTTTTTCAAGATAATTTTCACCGCCACATCCTCGGCTCGCGTATTATCCCGCGCATATCTCACAATTCCAAAAGATCCGGCGCCAAGAGTCCGTCCAAAAGTGAGGTTTGATTTGCGGATATACGATTCCGGCTGTCCACTGATCTTGTTGAAAAGCCTCTTGAATGGCTTGCCCTGCTCTTCCATAATTTGCTAGTATTTTTTTTTGGAACTGTTTATAAATTTTTTTAATAATTTTTTATCAATTCCTTGCTTCTTTTTGCTGAGAAGTTATCGTAGTTAATCGGTGTAGGGGTTGGCACTCCGAAAATGTCCTGTGTGTTTCTTCACAGCCTCGGGGTTGGAAAGGCGCACCGAAGCTACAAGTGACACTGCTGCTGCTTCCAGTGCGAAGTGGGGGAGTGCACACAAGCACGAGGATCTGGAAATGACGACGGTGGGTGCCACAAACAGAACTGCTATGAAAGAAAGAAAGAGAAAAACAGTCTAGAAAATATTTTTGAAAACTCAAAGTTGAATTTTTCAAAACTTCTCTTATATTCTTAGAGTTTTCCATCATTAAGTTTCTTTTTCTCTCTTGCAGATCCACACTATGTGATCATGACGTCATCGATGGAAAATAGTGCAATTACCATAACCTCCTCACAGTATGCCCACGTTGACGGTTGAGGAAACCCGCTTCCTGGTTCCAACGAAACCTTCTGTGCAGGCTATCAGCTGGATAGTGAGAGTGTTGCACTCACCGACAACGTTAATGTAATGCAATGAGAAATTAGAGAAAACTTTCAGTGCAAAAGTTACAGTTTCAGGTAAGAACTTAAAAGAATTTATTCTAATTTTTTTAAGAACTTTGAAATCCCTGAAATCCCGACATTTTCTTAAATTGGCGGAGATCAACTGTTTGCCCATAAAGCATAAATTTCTCTCTACACAAATCGAGGCGCACCCGTCTGGTGGTATCGGGATTTGTCGCCCTAAATCCGGCGCAATCGCCTGCCGCATCCAGTGCGCTAATCGGGCCCGCATTCCCGCTAATATTCGGTAACCTCCACTATAAGTATCAACGAGCAAGGTTAAGCGTAGACATCAACTTTTCAATTTTTCTCTTATTCTTTCATTCTTTCATTCATTCTTTTCTAAAATTATTCTCAATATCGCAAATTCTCATGCTTAGAGCACACAGACTTTCCAGCCTTGCTGCTGTATGTGCCAGACGTGCAGCACTGTCAGCTTCGGTTGCTGCCTCATATTTCCCCACAGAACCTGCCACCCCTAACCTCGTGACGGAGTCTGTGCCGGGCCCTAAAAGTGTCGAGTTGAACAAAACTTTGGGTGCTGTTTTCGATAACCGTGCGTCTTATTTTGTCACAGACTACTCGAACTCAGTGGGTAACTATATTTCCGATAGTGATGGCAACCAATTATTGGATGTTTATTGCCAGATCTCGTCGATTGCATTGGGCTACAATAACCCCGCTTTGCTTGAGACAGCGGCCTCCAAAGAAATGGCCAGTGCCTTGGTGAATCGTCCTGCTTTGGCGTGTTTCCCTCAGGCTGATTACGCCAAGATTTTAGAGGAAGGTATTTTGGCGGCTGCTCCTCCAGGTACCGATAAAGTGTGGACGGCACTTTCTGGTTCTTGTGCTAATGAAACCGCGTACAAAGCCGCGTTTATGTATCAGGCAGCTAATGAACGTGGATCGATGGATTTCACCGATGAAGAGTTGTCGTCTGTAATGGAAAATAAGGCTCCCGGAGCTCCCGACAGAGTCATTTTATCGTTTGACAAGGGATTCCACGGCCGTTTGTTTGGCTCCTTGTCTACTACACGCTCCAAGGCCATCCACAAGTTGGATATTCCTGCGTTTAAGTGGCCTAAGGCCCCTTTCCCTACTTTGAAATACCCTTTGAACGAGTTTGCAAAGGAAAACGCTCTTGAGGAGGAACGTTGTTTGCAGGAATTCGAGAAAATCGTGAAACTGTACCCTCCACATACCATTGCTGCCATTATCGTGGAGCCCGTGCAGTCTGAAGGTGGAGATAACCACGCGTCTGCCCATTTCTTCCAAGCATTGCGTGACTTGACTTTGAAGTACGAGATTCTCATGATTGTTGATGAGGTGCAAACCGGAGTTGGCGCCAGTGGAAAATTCTGGGCCCACGAGCATTGGAACTTGACTACTCCTCCAGATATGGTGACATTTTCCAAGAAATTCCAGGCTGCCGGTTTCTACTTCCGCAACCCTAAGTTGCAACCTGCTCAGCCATTTAGACAATTCAACACGTGGTGTGGAGATCCATCCAAGGCACTTATTGCCAAGACCATTTACCAGGAAATCGAGAAACACGGCCTTGTTCAAAAAACCGCTCAAGTTGGTGACTACTTGTACGGTTCTTTGAAGGCATTGTTTGCCAGATTCCCTGGAAAAGTGCACAGTTTGCGTGGTGAGAACTTTGGTACTTTTATTGCTTGGACTTGCTCAAGTCCCGCCAAAAGAGACGAATTGTTGTTGAAGATGCGTTCGGTTGGTATCAACATTGGTGGTTGTGGAGACAGCAGCATCAGATTGAGACCTACACTTGTGTTTGAGAAGAAACACGCAGACTTGTTCTTGGAGGCCCTTGAGACTTCGTTGAAGACTCTTTAAAGAGGGTGATAGATTGACCTTTACACCAAAACATAAAGAAAAAAAAAAGATGGTTTAATAAATGATGACGAAAACCAGAAAAATAAGAGATTGGCGTTTTACTAAATAGGAGGTGGAGTTATCGGCTAGATAGGAAGATTAAGTCTTGGTTTGAAATCAAGGCTGCAAATGACTAGTTGATTCCCTCAAAATAATCAAAAATATGACTAAACAAAACACATAAATCCAGACTCCGTATGCTTAAAATGAGTTGCATATTCTTCTTGGAAAAAAAAAAAAAAGAAAACAAAAATACTTAAATTTCTGCTTGCAGATTCCGTACTTCCGTGTGGCTTCATTTCATGTTTTGGGGCGTTGCAGCACATGCCAGTCCGCGAAATTATGTATGACCACGCTCTATTTTGAATTCCCGCCCATGTAAACTTTACTCAACGTCCTATAGAAATTTCCAACCATTCATTATGAGAAGAAAAAATTTGAAAAAATTCAAAGAAGCAGGTTCAGTGTAGATGTAAAGCCTCTTTCTCTCGTATTTCAAGCCGAACTTCAAAAGAGAAAAAAAAAAGAAACAAGTTCTGTCGATGAAAATATACATTTCCCCTTTTTTTCGCTTTTCCCGATTAGTTATCAGCACGCCCCAAAATCCCGTCACCGCCACCGTTCGCGCTACAAAGTTCAAACGCGAACTCGGGGCCGAGGCATGGCCCCAATTCGGGCGGTGCCATAGAAAAACCCAAACAATGAAAGAAACAGTTGAAAAGAGTTGAAACAAGAAACCGGTTCGTACAATAATACAAGGGAATTTTTTTATTATTTTTTTTCACTTAAAAAACTTGAAACAGAACTCAGAGGATTAAAAAAAAAAAGGATTTTTTGATACTATTTTTCTTTGTCTAACAACTACAGTACACCAATTCCGATATCTGTACAACGTTACCGCTAACGATTTATTCTTGCCTCGGGGCCTGGCTTCGCCTCGCCTCGCCCTCGCCCTCGCCCTGGCTCTGGCCCCGCCACGTCAACCTCTCACGATATTTTTTTTTTTTTTTTTTTTTGCTCGCGGAGTTGCGCTTAAGGTCCGCAGCCCGGACCCACGGCCCAGATCGCAGCGCTTTAACCATGAGAAGGGCAGATTCCCAAAAGCACTAAAAGTACTCACTTATATTAACCAAAACATCCTGCTCCGGGAATAATAAAAAGGAAGACAAAAAAAAAAAAAATAAGAAAGAAAGAAATAAATAAGAAGGATCTCAGAAAAGATTCCCAGAGTGTCAACAAAAAGTGAACAGAACCAGAAACTGGCCTTGATTTCTCATTCTGAATCCTTATCATCAGAAGGCTTTATAATTACTTCAACAACAACATCTTTTTTGGAGGAGCGGTCTTTAATTTTTCGTTTTTTCTCAAAGAAGATCCTATTGACAATCCCCTGTTTTTGCTGATTCTTGTGTTGCCCTTGCGCAAGCCTAAAATGAAGAGGTGAGAGTGTTCCATTGCGCAAATGCTAGGAAGACTATTCAAGCTGAAGTCACTACTAAATGTGGGTGGCAGCGGCAATGATGCCACGTCACCAATAAAATCCCAATCTGGACTAGGCGAGCTGTCTGACGGTACCACAAGCCCCGACTCAGCATCGACACAAACGGGCGACGAGAAAAATTATACCAGTGCTAATGGCAATACAAATGTTAACGTAAGTGCAAGCGCAAACGCAAATTCAAACACAAACACAAACTCGTTTGAGGACTCGTACACACGTGAAATCTTATATGGCCTGCTGGAATTGGCCACACACGTGCTCCCGTTCAATCCACGGCGGTTCCGATTGGTGGTTTCTCAGGATGGCGGAAATCTACGTTCGAAACAAGTGCTTTACGATTCTGCTAACGATTTGCTGACCACAGCCACTCCAATTCTGCGCACAAAGCCACCATTATCTGCAAATGGACTGTCGCTTCTGTTGACCACTACCACCACCACCTCATCCTCAGCAACAACAGGAAATGAGTCGTCATCATTGAATTCAAGGTTCCCGACATCGGCCAATACGCTTCGAGGAGGGCCGGTTACTAATAGTGCTAAACAGACACATAACATAAATGATCTCAATGATTACATGTTTGGCCGCGGGCTTCCGTCTGTGGAGCGGCATACCTCGACCAAAATCCATATTCTTCCGCCCCCAAATCTGCTGGCACATGGTACATCTCTGGCGGTGCTTTTGACGAAACTTTTTCTGATTTCCGACGCTATTCCTGGCACCGGAGAACTCGAGGCACAAGTGGATTCAGACTGGGTGCCGCGTGCCACTTTCCCTTCCAAAGATTCCGTTTTCCAAGTTTCTCTTCCACCAGCAAAACCTTCGTCCTCATCCTCTGCTTCTGCTTCTGCCTCGTCTTCTAATGGGGACCTGCCTAGAGCCTGTATGTTTAGTTCCAGGTTTTCAGTAGGAATTGTGATTCCGCTAGAAGACCCACAGCAAACCGTGGAAGAGGTGTTGTCCAGTAATTGGGAAACTCTCTCGCATTATCTCATTGTGCTTCAGAAACTTGTCTGTAAGAAACTCACACTTGCCTTGAGAAACTCAATGTCGGCTAATCTGTCGCCTTACATTAATAACAAGCGGATCCTGTTCCCACCTGGTGTGTTACAGCTAGAGGCGGAATTTGGGCATCAGTTGCAAAAAGTCATTAAGCTTGTGCACTATAATGTTAATACTCCAAGACTAGTGAATATCCATGCGTTTATGGCCCACAGTTTGAATCATGTCGACTCAAATTTTAAGACTAACGTGATGAACTGGGCTCTCGAGGTGATCAATTGGCTTGAGTTCAAGGATGGAAGAAGCTTTGTTCCATTCCACGCACAAGGTTCCGCTATTCCGCAAATGCATTCGCAAAATTCATTTCCTCTGCATAGCAGCTCCAGTGTCACTTCATGGTACCGTGGGTCTAGTGAAACGCCAGTTACTTCCAATACATTTTTGGCCAGTTTATTTGCTCTCATATTTCCGCTCAGAGAACTGCTTTCAAGGGGGCCATTGCATGTAGACCAAAATTCACTATCAACAGCGTCTAAAACTGTTACAAGAATTGTGGTGATGACCAGTAATTCTTCTGTTGCCAAAAAACTTATCTTTATTTTGAGCGGGCTTATTCCAGATGCCGAGTTTTCTCAACGACTCGAGAATGAGAGCAAAAATGGCAGATGCTACAAATCGTCTGGAGAGAAGTTTTCAGAGAGTGCTGAAAAAACTCTTTCTGCATCCAGTGGGAGTAAGACTATAAATCGAGAAGGGTTCCCTGCAAATCTGAATGGAGGTGTTATCGAATCTTCTCATGATAATGGTATCAGTTTCACGACCAATCTGATTTCCGCAAAGCCGATACCCATCAGATCGAGTAAGTTGGCTTCAGAGCTGCATTCTGATGACTCAACGTCCGTTTCACTTTCGTCCACAAAAGGTTGGGATGTGCCTCATAAATCAGCCACCAGTCTATCTCTCCTTGGTCAAAAGAATACTCCCGATGCAACAAATGTTACTGTGGCCCAGCTGATTCCAAATGCGAGGAGGGTCTCTGCCTCTAATTCATCTTCAATGGCATATCTTTCATCGTCTCTTAATTCTTCCTTGTCTTCTAGTGCATCAAATTACTCGTTGTCACGTTTGGGGAGCAGTTTTATGGATAAATGGCGAAATTCACTTGTTGGCTCAAATAAACTCCACCCAAACTTTGTTTCTGAAACTCTTGATGGTGCCATTACTTCGGAGTCTTTAAACATGAGGCCTACATTTTCCACAACAAAATCTCCATCGCCGGCCGATGAATTAGACGAGCCCATTTGGGAAGACTCATTTTCTGCAAATACCACGAGCTCACCTGCAAAACAAAAATGCTCTCGAACACAGTCTTTGCTTAATCTTTTCAATGAGAAACCGACGAAAAAATCAGGACTCACGACTTCTACCTTGGGCGTCGACCGAACGAGGAATTCGATTTATATACCGCCATTGAAAAAGGAGGGCACCGAAGCAGATGATATTAATCTGAAGATCATTAAGGATAAAGTTCAAACTTTGATGCAGAGAAAATTAAGTTTCCACTCTGATGAAAGCAACAGACTTGTTGTAAGCTCTATGGAGAGAAATACTGCTGAAAAGCAAGTCAATGCTAGTGGTTCTTTAGATGAACAGCGTGCATTTCACCTGCAAGAGCTACACAAAAAGGCCTTTTTACAACCCAACGTGGCGTTTGTTGATGAATTTAGACCAGAGTATACGATTCAATCCTGCCCAGTGAACCCCAGACTCGAGGCTCAGGTTTCGAATGCCATGAAAAATGATCTTTTGTTCTATCAAAATAATTGTGGCTACGAGAAGGTTAACTCAAAGACAGTTTATATCAGTTTAAGAGCTCGTGAGATCAAGCTTATTGAAATGAGTGTTGGGGGTCAAAAGCAACGGGGATATTTTGGGAAAGTCAATATACCGGCAGTATCACCAGCAGCAATTGGAGAGCTTAGCCAGCCTTATTCCGCAAGCATGACACCTAATTCATCAAGCCCATCCTACTTTAATGGCGAACATTCTAATCTCAATCCTGATAAGAGAGAGCTGCAGACAGGTAATAGTTTCCGGACCACTATAAAAAAGGTTTATACCCCAAACAAGAACAGCGGAGATAAGGACGCCATACAACAAGTTGAAGGGCAGCTAGAAAAACTCAATGAAGTTGCCACTCTCATCAATAGTAATTCGGCAGAGTCTTCAGAGACAAAGGATCTCTATAATCGCATGCTCTTTAATGCTGTTCGTGAACTTATTACTTGAACTTTGCCCCTACAGTTACCAACATACCAGATAGGAAGTATACGTCGATTTTTTTTTTTTTTTTTTTGAAAGAAGAAAAACCTTTATTTATTTTTAAAAGAAGAAGAGACCGAGCGTCTTGAATACAATGGAAGTAACTTGCCATTGTCTCAAAAATAATAACTTGAACTCTCGTCAGTAACTAAACAACAGCGCGCGCGGAAATCGTGAGCGAACAGAAAAAAGAAGAAAAAAAATAGAGAACGTTCAGAAGAATCTAGAAAAAGACGATCATATCTAAAGCTGATAGTGCTACAGGATTCTGGGAAAACAAGAATTATCACCATCTGCTCGTCAACTTTCGATTTTTACGTGTATCACAAACTGGACTATCGTTAAGCCGCAAGCGCACACATATACAAATCCGACAAAAACACAGTTTTTGAGATTGAAAACTTCCAGCAGTTCGATACACTTTGATTAGTAAACGCAGAATTCTGGACCTTAAGAGAGCATATAAAAAGGTATCTTATCAGTGGATTAATACTGTTGGAGCAAATAACAACGAAAATACACAGCAAAGGGAAGAAAGAACGATAAAAATCGTTATTTATCGTTCAAAAGGATTCAGCCACGAAACTCCTGAAAATATCGTTATACAAAAACCTTGAACCATGTCAGACAGAGAAAACACACCCGAATTATTTGTGGATGCACCCGACAAAACAGCAGAGGCTTTGGCCACGTTTGTAAACATTGCTGAATGCACGTACCTGGCCAAACACTTGGGCCAGTCGGGCCAAAAAGAAACCATGACCTGTGATTGTGAAGAACATTGGGATGAAGATACGGCAAGTAATCTAGCGTGTGGAGAAGACAGTAATTGTATAAATAGAGTGACGTCGGTCGAGTGTACTAACAAGGGATGTCTCTGTGGCAAAGATTGCCAGAACCAGCGGTTCCAAAAACGACAATATTGTGATGTTAAAGTGATTCAAACAGAGAAAAAAGGATATGGTCTTGTGGCAGAAAAGCCAATTGCAGAACAGCTGTTTATTTATGAGTATGTGGGCGAGGTGATTGGCGAAGAAAATTTCCGCCAGCGTATGGTCGATTACGATACACGCAAAATCCGCCATTTTTACTTCATGATGCTAGCTAAAGATGCGTTTATCGATGCAACAGAAAAGGGTTGTTTGGCCAGGTTTTGTAATCACTCGTGCCTGCCCAATGCGTATGTGGACAAATGGGTGGTGGGCGATAAATTACGCATGGGTATATTCGCCAAACGCACGATCGCTAAGGGCGAGGAAATCACATTTGATTATAATGTTGATCGGTATGGGGCTCAGCTGCAGCCTTGCTACTGTGGCTCAGCTAATTGTATAGGCTGGATGGGCGGCAAAACACAGACTGATGCTGCTCTTTTACTTCCTGATGGATTATCGGAAGCCCTTGGTGTAACCAAACAACAGGAAAGAGCATGGCTCAAACTCAATAAAAACGCGAAAAACTGCCAGGATTCCGAGTCGATTGTGAATGAGGAGTTTGTCAAATCAATCGAGGTTACTGCCTTGAATGATGCTGATGTGGCACGTGCCATGAGTGCTTTAATGAAGGCAGAAGAACTCAGTATTGTGGAGAAACTTGTGGAACGTGTGTTTTTAACTGAGGAGCCACGGATCAATTCGTTGATTGTCAAATTCCATGGCTACAAAACGCTATCGCGAGTGTTGAAAGAAAACGGCACCAATGAGGATTTGGTGATTCGTATTTTGCTGACTTTGAAAAGATGGCCCTCGATGACCCGTAACAAAATTGAGCTGTCTCAGATCGAGGATATCGTGAAAGGTATTGTTGATACTGTGCTGAATCCCGAGATCCATAGCTTGGCCAAAGAACTTCTAGCCGAATGGAGTAAGTTGGAAATGGCGTATCGGATCCCGAAAAACAATGGGCTGGCAAATGGTCAAGCCGAGAATGCCAAATCGCAATCACCCGTTTATGGCAGAAACCCTCGGTCCGAACTGCCCAATCATAATGCCGCCGTGGAAACTGAAGAACCTGCTAAAGTCGAGGAAAGACTTCCCGAAGGATGGCAAAAGGCCCTTGATAAAAACACAAACACTTATTATTATTACCATAAAGGCTTGGGTATTTCCAAATGGGAAAGGCCCACGATCTCTGTTCCAAAGGGCCCCAAACTGGCCGTTAAGAAAGAAAAGGCCACGAAAAAGGAAAAGACGAAAGTGACCAAGGAAAAACCGCCGCGCCAACCTAAGAAATTTGATGAGAAAAACATTCATAGGTTACAAGAAGACTTCCTACGCAAGGAAAAGGAGCAACAATTCAAAGACGTTCGTGAAAAGGAGAAGCTTTTACAAGAGCTTATTATCAAATCACAACAGGAAGCTATGGAGAAAAAGCGTCTTGAGGAACAGGCTAAGCAGGAACGGATAGCCAAAATTAAAGAAAAACAACGAAGACGCGAGGCGGCTGCAATTGCAAATGCATCGGCAAAGGAGAAATCGCAAGCGAAAAACTTTTCCGTATCACAATCACTTTGGACAAATACGCTAGCCCGCTACGTGCCCAACCTCATCAAAAAACACGAGTCCGATATTGGCCACGATAATCTTAAGGGCTGTGCCCGAGAATTGGTGAAAGTGTTGGCCTCAAAAGAGTTGAAGAAAGATCCAAAAAGTGCTCCTCCTAAGGAATTGGATTCTGTCAAGATTAAGAAACTTAAGGAGTTTTGCGATGTTTGGATGGAGAAGTTTTTGGTTAAGTTCCATGCAAAAAGACAAAAAACAGACGTCACAGAACCTCAACAAGGTTAAGGTTGAATAAGCCAAAACAACAACAAAAAAAAAAACAAAACAAAAACCAAATTAAAAATAAACATGCATAATATCCTCATCGAGTCTCTGCAAGATACGATTACTGCTTTAAAGACCGGCAGTCCACCCGCATACTGTAAAATCATTGTATTTTCTATATGTTCATCTCTGCTCCAAGGTTGTTGTGATATAAATATTAGACAGTCAAGTCATCAATTAGTCAGTCTATCAGCCAGTAAACTTACTCGCGTTCCAATAACTTGGGGAAGTTCTCGATGCTTTCCGTTCCAAAAATGATTTGGTAAGTGGCTTCGAACAAGGGGAACTCGTGCGTACGCTTGACGTTACTCAACAATTCATGCACCTCTTTGGCAGTGACAATACCTTGCGAAGATTGGCCATTCAACAACTTCTTTTCCGAAGTTTCTGCATCATCCCCTGTTTGGGCCATATGACGGCCTACTTTCACATTCCGTCCACCAGAACAGGTGGTGATAAGATCAGCAACACCGGCAGACTCCTCGGTAAAAGTGGAGGCGACGGATTCAGGGAAGAAAATCTGCGAAAACTTGATGGTTTCAATCAACCCGACTCTCATGATGGCAGCTTTGGCGTTGTCACCCCATCCAAGACCTTCGACAAAACCAACGGCCAATGCCACCACGTTTTTTAAGGCGCCAGCAACAGAAACACCGGCGACATCTTCAATCACATTCACGTGGAAATATGGCCGGTGGAATGCGGCTTTCAACACTTCATGGTCAATGTCTTTGCCTGGCCCAGCAAAATCCGCAGGCAACTTGTAAGCAACCGTGGTTTCCGACCATTTTTGACGCGCCACTTCAGGAGCCAAGTTGGCGCCGGAAAGAGCACCACATGGAATCCCGAGTTCCTCAGTAATATAAGTACTAAGTAATTTGCAACCGGTAGGAGTGACCTCCAAACCTTTAAGACACGAAATGGCCCTACATCTGGGTTTAAGCTGGCCTTTCAAGCTTTTGGTGATGCGGCCCAAAAACTGGTGGGGCAAGTTGAAAACCAACAAATCGGCATCTTTAGCCACATCGACTATACTGGGGTTGGCTCTCAAGTTCTCGGGGAGCTTGACTCCGGGCAAATAACGGACGTTTTCATGGTCCTGGTTAATGATTTCTGTCAATTTGCGGCCATTTACTTTCTCTTCAAAAACCCACATGTCAACATAATGCTTGAACAAATGTGGACGAGCAGCTGCATTTTCAGCAAGAATCTTGGCCACGGTTGTACCCCAATTTCCCGAACCAATGACGGCAATTTTAAATGGAGATCCGCCTTGGCTAATGGCATTTGTAGGCGAGGCAAGAATTTGCGACACGTGCTGTAATCTTTGGACTGGCGTAGACATGTTGGAATAAGCGATGACTCTTTTTTTTTTTTTTTTTTTTCTTTGGTCAATTAACTAATTTGAGGTTCTGGTTTGCCTTGTAAACTCTGTGCTCAATGGACGTGTTCACAGCGATAGAATTGAAAAATGACTTTCTGGAATTATGACTTTTCTCGTTAAAAAAAAAGCAAATGTATGTTAGCAAAATAAAAGAAGCAAAGGTGGGAGAAATGTTTCAAGATAAGTTTACCTGGTTTAGTGCCCAACCAGGGCATGCCTTTATATAGAGCTTATCGGGTCAAAAAATCAAAAAAAAAAAAAAAAAAAAAACGAGTCATCGTCGCGCAGCTGCCGAGGAACAAAATTAATCTCGACCGATACCGGGCTCCGCGCCGACACCTTCCCGCTTCTGGGGCGAATATAGATTTCAGGCATTAGGGTAGAAGAAAAATGGGATTAATGATTTAAGAAAATATTTATTTACCTATTTTCAGTTGTAGGTAAAAAAAAAAAAACAATAATTAAATCTTTTTTTTTTTGAAATTATGTATTATGGATGATTTGTATGAGTTTGGCATGAGACAATTTTTATTTCACGTCATTCAGAATTATGATCCCGGCTCCAGGCGATTGAGAAATTCCTCACAACTTCTCGCCTGCATTAGAGGACTCAGAGAGGAGGCTCATGCTAACTTATTTATTAATTGACTAACAGTATGCGCCTGAGTGATGACAGCTGATTAATTTGGAAACAAAGTTTGATTGATTTTTGTATTTTTGTATTTTAAAATTTTTCTTGAATTTTAGAAAAAACAAATTAGATTTACAAATTTGGATTTCTCGGTACAATTTTAGTGTACATTTTACCCAAATGTTCGTGGGATTTAAGTAGCAGATAATTATGACGTCAGGAATACTTTAAGAGCATGTGACCCGCGGTCTCATGTTAAGAAAGCTTGAACAATTCGAGCCGCTTAACCGTTACTTGCTCTGAGAACATTTGCTTAGAACGATTTTTCTTTCATTGGGTTTTTCATTGTTTATTTTTTTACCGTTATATTTCTGAATTATAGAAAACTGGAAAACACTTAGAATTGTTGATAAATGTTAAGTGCGCCCTCTTAAAGGTGAAAGAACTCTATGTATTTGATTCGTCTCATCTCCTTAAATATTGAAAACTTGAAGACCTTTTTGTAATGGAAATAGTTTACTGTATTCTTAAGATTCAGTGACAAATATCTATACTCTTTTATTGACACCTTAAATCATGAAAAATATAGTGCACCAAGATATCCTATTTTATTTCACGTGACCTTAAAGCGGTGGCGTGGCTGCTAAACAGTTCCAAACCGCAAACTCAACAAGACAATAGTTATCTGCTTCTTTATACTTGTAATAAAAATTAAAACTTATCAAAAAGGTTTAATTTTTATGGCCATGGAAAGTATGAGATCCAGAATTGCATCAGTGCCTCGTCTTCTTGCTTATCTACTCCTAATTCTAGCTTTATTTTCTCGAATACTATTCTACTCATACGTATTTATTAAAGGCCTCGTGTATCGATACAAATACCCACAATTTTGAAAAAAAAAAAAAAAAAGATAGGAAACTTGTTCTACATCTGAAAAGTTGTCAATGTCAGTATATCTATTAATAAATAATTTCACAATCCTTGGAGCACTCAATGCACCAATTATTGGAAACAGTCTAAGGGTTATAAGATGGAATTATAAAGGAGGCACAAGAACGAAAAAAGCAAGGGAAATGAATGTATCAAGAGCAGTAGCTTTGGAAAAAGAAAAAAAAGGCCAGGCGTGTTCTCCTCACAAAGAATCACTTGTTCTGAAGAATACCTAGGTTGGTCTTGTAAAGTTTTTTTTCGGCGTTCCGCTTGCATGTCATTGTACCAATGTGTCTTTTAAGAGCATCCCTGCGGGCAAAGCCTTTGCCACACTGGCTGCAGATATTTGCAGGTATGCTCAAGTGCTGTTTTGCATGACGTTTCAAATCCAGCAGACGCCGGAACAGCATTGAGCAACCCAGACAAGGAAATTTCCGTTGTTCCGAAACACCCAGTGGGTGCTGATTTGCCTGATCACCACTATGTTCCGGGCTTGCACTTGGACTAGACATCGGTTTATCCAAAAGAAAGTTCCAGCCCTCGCTTTTCTTGCTAGCAGGATTGTTATCGTCATCATCATTTTTCTTGTTGTTACTAGTATTATTATTATTATGGTTGCCAGCAAATATATTGTTGCTGAGATTCGGAAACCCCTTATAGAAATTCTGGATGTTGAGCTGGCCATTTTCGTTCGACCGGATGCTCTCGGAATTCTTGATTGGGTTTCCGTGGGGCGACAGCACGTACTGAAGTCGCCGGAGAAGATCCTGGATTGTCGGGTCCACTATTAGATTTGATTCTGTCGATGTGGCCACCAATGCATCATGCGCTAGACGAAGAAATCGGGCATCTTCCTCGGTCTGAGGCGCAGCTGGAGAACTGACAATTCCAGTGCTGGATTCCTCTTCTTCTTTTAATGACAGAGAAGCAGGCGGAGCAGGTTGTGCCATTGGTACTGGTCCATTTTGGCCTCCTCGCGTGTAACTGACATTTTGCTCAATCACCACGGGCGAGTGGCGTTGGATATAATTGAACCCATTGGGCGTGGGGAGATTTCTGGGCGAAGATTCGTCGCCGAAAACCGAAAAGCTCATGCTCTAAAAGTGCGACCGTGTATGTCAATAAACAGGTGAGTAATTGGTGAAAGGCAACTTAATTTGCGGGGAAAGCAGCCGGTTGAAAAAAAAGTTCTTTGTCTAGAAGGAAAAGAAAATTGAACTCGAAGAATTGGAAAAACAAAAAAAAAAAAAAAATTGAATCAGAAAAAACAAAAACGGTGGCTCGGGAAGTATGCAAACACGGGTGTTGTTAATGTTTGTTGAGGAATGGCTGAAAAACTGTGGCGTTTTAAGAATTCCCCCCACGGTACAGTTTGCTTTCTTTCTATTTTTCCAGATTAATGTCGCAAGGCTAATTTCGGAAATTGATGCAAGACACGGCGTAATTAAGGGTGTCGAACAAAATCCGGAGTTTCAAATTTCTCTAGACGGATTTCCGTGTTTTTTTTTTTTCAAATTGATGCTTTTTTTTGCCTCTAGGATTGCTGGCAAAAATGTCTATTTCAGTGGATCAGATCGTGTTTGGGAAAGGGCTTAATTTTCTTGCATAACTAGGCATTCCAGTTGCTCCAGTATTTCATAAATGTTTCAGAAGAAGAAGGGCTGGCTCGGGAAACAGGGGCTTCTATTGACGAAAAGATGCAGCCTGTCAAATGATCATGGTGTTTACATAAATGGACGAAAAAAAAAAATACTTACAAATGAAGCCGTTTAGTTTCGTGGATCGCACGTGACATTTTGCAATTACGCGGCGGTGTATTAGCACAATCGAGCTACTGTAGTTGCTACGTCCGCACGAAAGAGGCTCGGCCAGTATACCGGAGCTAATGGGTAATTGAAAAACAAAAGCACGCGTAATATTTGCAAAATTTGCATCGCTTGCAAAAGCAAGGCCAATGGCAGATCCCAAGTCGATTTCCGTCATGGAACGGCAATTTTATGTTTTCACTAGGTTGTCCTACAACGGCACGTGCCACGTGACGCGTGAGACCTAGGTCTATTTTTTCATGCAGGAGCAATAATTGGCTAAATTATGGACTCTTGACACTTAGGCGATTTGTCTCAAAATTTCTCTTCGGAATTGGCTCTTAGTCTCTGAATTTCGAAACAAATTCTTGTTTTAGTGCTGGGCTGAATGAACTTTGGCATTTCACAATTTCGCGGGGTACGGTGACTGAAACTGGGAGTGTGGGCAGTGATTTGTTTCACGCACGACGCGCACGGTAAAAGTAAAGAACGAGACTCCATTGTTGAAACAGCCGGGTCCTTGAACAGTTTATTTCTTTGCCAAAAAGAAAGGAAGAAGAAGATATTGAAAAAATTAATCAAGCACATCCTTAAAAATGCCTGCCGATTTACCCGCTCGCCCCAAATCACAAAGGCTTGTGAATAAAAGCAAAGCCGAGAAGCCAGCACAGTATTTCCAGCAGTTCAAAAAACGGGCGCAGAACGTGACCAACATCAACGATCTTTTACCTGGCCTTAACGATATTTCCGATGCGTTTGAGGCCATGCCCATGGACTTGGTCAAATATTTCACGCTTTTGAAAGAAATCGACGCTAAATGCATAAAAACAGTTCCCCTTATCAATCACAATATCAACCACTATATTGACAAGCTTCATGTCAAGGGCGACCAGGCGCCATCGCAAAACACAAAAATCATGCGTTTACAACGGATCCGCAAGCAAATCCACGATGTGATACCGTGTCTTGAAGAAAAAATGCATGTGACCTCTGTTGCTGCTGATGTTATGGCAAAACATATGTACCGTATCAATAACGATTATAAGGTCATTATCGGTAACAACGAGATCCCAGAAAACGTGCGGTTGGGCCCGCTCAACCACCGTGCGCTTATTCTGGATCCACAGATGGCCGCTGAAGCGGCAAAAACATCTCAATCGCAACGATCAGAGACAAGACGTGGCGCATTGGCCGCGAGAAAGGCAAATAAAGACGGCGATGAAGAGGAAGGCCCGAAGAAACGCAAGACCAAAGAAGCAACGCCGTTGGAGCCCGGGTCTACAAATGGGGCACCACTCAAGAAACGCAAGAAGGAGAAAGAGGCGGAGAAAAATCTGGCATCTGTGGCCACAGAGAAGAAAAAACTGGCTGGTAAACCTCGGAAGGAAAAGGATACCGAAACTGCTTCAAACCCAGGAAGTAATGGCCCAGAACCGACATATTGTTACTGTAATCAAATTTCGTTTGGTGAAATGGTGGGTTGTGATGGCGACACGTGTGAACGTGAATGGTTCCATTTACCGTGCATTGGGTTTAAAAACCCGCCTAAGGGAAAATGGTACTGTGACGATTGTCTTGCCAAAATGAAAAAGCAAAAGAAGCCATAAGCTTTACTTTTGATTTTTTTCTTTCCTTCTCTGCCTTTTCCCGTTTTATGGATTCTTATTCCTCTTATTCACTCCTACAATGAGTCGATTGCATGAAATACTGAAGCTTGCCCAGACAAATCGAAGCTACGAACGGGGGACGGATTAATTAATGCGAGATTCCTCGACATTGTTTCACTGTGAAGCGGTTATTTCTTTAGCCACTCTGATGCTTACAAAAAAAGAGAAACAGAAACAGAAAAAGGTGTTTCCGAAAGCGGAATGCAAATTGTGAATTTCCTCTTTTGGGGCGCTTTTTGCTGGTACTGGAGCTGCGGAATCGGGGAGATGACGTATCGCGCCACAAATATTGGCGGGAAAATAGCATGGACTTGCAGACAACAATCAGGAATAACAAGACCCGTGCACCCTGAACTTTATCCCCGGAATCTGCTGCAATAGTTATGTGACTCAAAATGGGCGCTCAATTCTTTCTTTGTTTGAGTGCTTTGTTTGGCAGAGAATAAATCAGGCAGGGCAGGAAACAATGTGTGGTAATTTTTCCCTTGTTCGGAGACTGCATGGGCCTGGAGCGCGGCTAAAAGCAACATGCAAAAAAAAATAATCAAAAGAAAAAAAAAAAAGCTTGACGTCCACCCGTGCATCCTGCCGTGATCGCAACCAGTGCAAGGATTTACCGAACCTCGACATCTGTGCAATTTTGGATAAGACGTTAGAGCACATTACACCATGCCTAAGGAATATAAATTAGTCGTTGTTGGAGGCGGTGGTGTTGGTAAATCTGCCATCACCATCCAATTAATCCAATCACATTTCGTCGATGAATATGACCCCACGATCGAAGACTCCTACAGAAAACAGTGTGTGGTTGATGGTCAGCAGGCCATATTAGATATCTTGGACACCGCCGGCCAAGAGGAATACCTGGCCATGAGAGAGCAATATATGCGTACCGGTGAAGGCTTCTTGCTTGTTTACGCTATCAACTCCAAGAACTCGCTTGATGAATTGCAAGGATTTTACGAGCAGATACAGAGAGTTAAGGATGCCGATAACGTGCCGGTCTTGGTTGTTGGTAATAAGTCGGATTTGGAAATTGAGAGACAAGTGTCCTACGAGGAAGGTTTGGCCTTCGCCAAGTCCGTCGGTTGTCCTTTCTTGGAGGCATCTGCCAAACAAAGAATCAACGTCGAGGAATCTTTCTACGGGCTTGTGCGCAGCATTAACTCAAAAGAAGCTTCAAATGCTGCTACTTTGAATGGCGAGTCCATTGACCCTAAACAAAATGCTGCCGCTAGCTCGCTGGCTGATGCTGCCGTATCTACCCCAACAAAAGAAGAAGCCGTTAGTAAAACCGGAGCTGCAAATGGTTCGGCTCAACAGGCCGCTGCTTCTGCTCCCCAACGCAAAACACAAAGTTCCTCGGCTGCCGAATCAAAGGGTAAAAGCGGTTGTTGTGTTATTGTTTAGAATCATTATAAACCCTACCTTGGTGCGTCGGTCACTGGAATCATATACAGTGCCTCGTGACTACATCTATTCTTGTGAGGCACAAGACAAAACGTTACATCAATGTTGATAGATTGTCTATATCTCTTTTTGGGGGCCCTGCCTTTCAATTCCTTCTTTTGTATTTTTCAAAAATAACTGCTAGAGCTTCTTTTGTCTCTTTTCCAAGTTTTTCTTTCCTTTTCTTTTTTCTTTTTCAGTATTCACCCTACATATCCCATTCAAGTTCAATGGTTGCCAGCGTCTCTTGAGAAATGCTTTTGATATAGCTTAATTGATGAAATGGAAAACAATGAAATGCAATATCAAACTGGCAAAGATAAAGTCGCCGAATGCCCTCTCGGGGCTAATTGTTCCAAAGATCTTCTCGCCATCTGCCTCCTCTTTAGATTGTTTGATTTCTGCAGAGGCATATTGCATTCTCAAACTGACGGTCAACACAAACTGGCCCACGCATGCAATAAATCCACCCAAGAAGGCATTGAAGGGGAAATTTCCTACCAAAAGCACATAAACAAACTGCAAAACACCCAACGCAACCAAGAACACCAAGAAAATATCAATAAGCTTCAAGCGGGGCGTCAATGTTTTACAGTACTTTTTGTATGTGACGTCCACGGCATTAGCCACGTCCGCAAAGCTGTGAGCCACCTTTAAGTTTGAGCTCAAGCCGCTGGGTTTCTTTGCTGAATCTTTCTTCGATGTTTCTTTGGTGACAGACTCCTTTTCATTGTCTCTTTCACTGGCATGCTTTGCAGCCACAGCAGCAGCAGCTTTTTTAACCGCGTTATCTTTCTTGGCCATGTTTGGTTCTCTGTGTAGTTGGATTTTCGAATGTATGGGGCTCGGTTGAACACGTTGAAGTTTTGAAATGTACCAAGTCGCACCCCAGTTCGCGCGACGGTAAACTTGGTCCTGTCTTGTAATAATTTTTTTTTTTTTTTTGGCCAATTTAATTTTTCTGAATGTTGGCGCGAAAATGAATCGGCTCCTAGCCTCCTTGTGCTGCAAAAACCTGATGCTTTAACAACGATTATCGTTAATATCTGATATAATGGTGAAAAAATCGTTTAAAACAATCTTTTCATTTTTTATCTCTTTTCTTTCCTCAAACCTATCTTTTTCAAATGTATGTATTTTCCGGGTTTAGAAGAAACAAACATGGACATTTCATCTGCAATTCATTACCGGGCCTTGAGTACTGTCACCCCTCGATTTTGATCAAAAAAAGAATACGTCCGGATTCCTATCTGACATCATTTTTTTTTTTCTTAAATTCAGAATTTGACCTTTCTCTTTAATGTTTTAAAAGAAAAATACCAGAATTATCCGAGCGTCTAATTCCAGAGAACAGCTCATGGACTCTCTAGACAGAGGGCCGAGGGCTTAACTAGCGGATATCCGCGCCGCGCAACCAACCTGGGTCAGAAATCGGCGCATCACGTGACTTTCCGAACCGGCAGTACTCTTTTTTAGCACTAGGCGAGGGCATTTTATTTGATTTGATCCTACAGTGGAAGCATGTCAGCCGCTACTCGAGACGACGTAGAGATCGATCCTTTGGAAAACAACAAGAAATCCTTGCTTATTCCAAAGGCGCCGATCCTGCGAATCATCCCGCCGTTAAACTTCTGTCCTGTGGAGAAACAACTCTACCGGTCAGGCCAGCCGTCGCTTATTAACCAGTCGTTTTTGGAAGAACTTAACTTGAAGACGATTCTTTGGTTGGCCAGTGAAGAACCAGTCGAGGACTTTTTGGACTACTGCCTGAACAAAAACATCAACATCGAATTTGTCGGGCTTATAAATGACTACAACTATACAAATATCAACCCATGGGATTCGTTGGACGAGCGCACAATCAAAAAGGCTTTGGAGTTTATTTGCAATAAGGAAAATTACCCTTTGCTTGTGTGCTGTGGAATGGGCAGACACCGCACAGGTGCGGTCATAGGCTGTTTGCGCCGTCTTCAGGGATGGAATTTAGCCAGTGTTTCTGAAGAGTACAGACGTTTTTCGGGTGCACGAGGCGGCCGGATTCTCGTCGAGTTACTTATCGAGAGCTTTGATGTTCTGAGCGTGGAAGGAGATCCAAGCAAACTTCCCGATTTCTTAAAATAAGGACCTTCTTATACTGTAAAAGATGAACTTTGAAGAATTCTGTCGTGAGGAAAGAAAGTGACGTGGAGATGATCTGCTCAGCATTTCATGGAGATCTACTCTTCTAAGATGCTTGGGTTCTTTCGGAAAATTGCCCTTGAATATTAAAAACGAAAGGTGATATTCACTGATTTACGACTGAGTACGAATAAAGACGAACACCTTGATGGAAGTTTGGAACTAGGCAAGGGCTACATCATTACTTACTCATCTTCGTGGTTTAAACCACGTTTTTAAGAAACGGCGGATTTGATTTCCGGCCGCCCTCACCAGAAATCGTACTGCTTTCAGACCTTTAGCTACCAATTATTTACACACAAAAAGTATCTTTTTCTTTTTCATCTTGCTTTTCTATTTGATCATTTTTCTGAGGCTACCGGCTTAGTCCATGCCTTTAATTTATGCACAATGATTTATTAATAAAGTGAAACATTGTTCAAATTATACACACCACTTAGCTAACTAAACAACTCACACGAGACCTCCGGGTCTTAAGTTAAGGAAAGTTCCTAAACACCCGTACCTCTCGTGGGGTAAGCGAATGGAGGATCGCCTTCCGCAATGACTAGGGGCAAATAGGCCAAATCTTTTAGGTGCTTTTACTTTCAATAAACGAAAGCAAGTCAGAATTTCGAAAGAGAAATAAAAGAAAAGAATAAGACTGTTTGATTAAACAACGTCGGTTTTGTGTCCCTTTGCCCTTCTCTTTTTCTATTCTCTACTATTTGTTAAACAGCACCTCCATTTGAAACAGGCTCTTTTCCAACAAATTACCACCTATTCTCAAATCTTTTAACAATGGGCAGGTGCATCACTATTATTACGCTTACTGGTGCGACATCCTTGGGTCTTTTGACAGGTTCCTTGGCGTACCAAAGTGTGCAAAAAATCCCGGACTTGATCAGACAATTAAATACACAGGAGTCTCTTAAGGCGCCTTCTGCCACGCCTATTTTAGCCGCCATCCGCACTAACTTGAGTGTGTCGAATGCTGTAAATGCAGTGTTGGCGGCATTCTCGACCTGGCTTTTTACCACTGCGTACAAATACTCGCCTGCTGCCGGAAAACATCCCTTTTTGATTTATGCTGCTTTGGGTGCTCCTTTGACTCTTGCTGCGTTTTACTATCAAACAGGAACGAAAGCTTGTGGCTTCACAGGACCCTTTGGTGGCAACAGTGATATCGAGCAGCTTTTGCGTGCGAAAGTCGCCCAGATTTCCCAGAAATACCACGAGTTCATGGCTAAGGAAACGCAAACAAAGGAACCACCAACTGTAGCAGAAGACGAGCTGTTGGACCAATCCTATATCCATGTTTCAGATGAGACTCTGTCGGGTGAATCTGCACCAGAAACCCCCATCACCGCAACTGCCTCTGAATCTTCAACAATTGAGGACGAAGTGGAGGCTGCTTTAAGTAAGAAAGAGCGTGTGAAGGATTTGGAGACTATAGCTTCTGCATATAACGTGGCGTCGGTGATTGCCGGTGTTTCGTTTGTCATTTGTTCCATCGGAGTGATTGGTGACCAATTCTTCCTTTGATTTTTTGGTTTACATAAGCAATTTATTGTTTTTTTTTTCGAGCTTTAGCTTTACCTCACAAGCAGCTGTCTCTCGTTTACCTTGTTAGCTAGCAGATTGGCCAGGGCTAACAGAGAGAGAGAGAGAAAGTATGTGTGTGAATTGGTGTTTTTTTTATATATATTTACGGTAATTGGGGAGGTTTTATATTCGAGCGGTTTTAACATAGTCTGCTTCGGGTAGAATCATATTCAGGGTGCTGTTTCGGCTGCTGGAATGAATTAGGCGTTTATTATAAGTCTTTAAGACTGCACTCCCCCCATTTAGGATATCTATTTACGAATGAATATTGTTATTTTTCTTGTTCTTTTCGAAGGAACATTGAGTGACTTGGATGAGAGTACTTCGAATATTTGGGTTTCTCTGTTTTCTTGATTAGAAAGATTTACTCCAGGCCGTGGCTCATAATATTTGCAATCGCGTTTATTGCATTAATCAGAAAAAGCGTGCAACTGTGTATCCAGTTAATAAAATCACTAAATATGTATCAAATCCCTTTTTTGTTGACCTGGTCTTTCTTTCAAGAGCAAAAACTTTTTGATTTTATTAATGTAGGGGTTTAAAAGGCCACCTCAAAATTGATGTCCATCCAAGGATTATAAATAGTGTGTAAAAAAAGCAAATCTTCGGCTAAATTGTGAAAATCCTTAACTATACACTTTGTTGTGCGAATTGTTGCTACAAGACAATTTTTACTTTTATGAAATTTGATATTTAAACTTTCAGACAAAGAGACTGTCATCTTCAACTTTACTAACCTGAGATCATTGTAAAGCAAGAGAGAGAGAGAGAAGGAAAGAGATTTTATGGTTCTGCATATTCAAGTTCCTCGGAAGCATCAAGCTCCGAAGTTCCGTCAACCTAGTAGTCTTGTTTTTGGTGGCTTTAGGCTCGAAAGTTCATGAAAGTAAAAAGAATTCATGTATTCATGTATAAATACGTATGAATTACGGAATTTAAGGATTTATGAATTCGTAATACATTGACTCAATACAAGATCTCATGAACAAATCTCATATTCTAGTGCATAGTGAATGCCTCGGTGTATTTTGCAACAAATGATGTGTGACCTATGAACTTGTCAAGCATAAAAATATCTGCTTTTCGTTCACGGCTCATTTATTTTATATCAAATTTATATAATTTAGCTAGTGGATAAAATCAAAAAAAAAAAAAAATGAAAGAAAGGCTAGGGCTAATTATATGAATATCTACGCTGGGGGCTGGCTCCAGGAAATTCCTGCGGATGACAAATGCGCACTGATTACGTCAATGCTCTCTTCTCAATAGTTATAAAAAAGGCAGATTCCCAGCCGTGTGTACAACAAAAAGGAAAAAAAAAAAAAGCACAATCAATTATTATCACAATGTCGTTTTACGAACTTGCACCCAAAGATTCCAAAGGAAAAGAGTACTCTTTCGCCGACTTGAAGGGAAAGGTTGTGGTGATTGTTAATGTTGCTTCCAAATGTGGCTTCACCCCACAATACAAAGAACTTGAGGAATTGAACAAAAAATACGCCGACAAAAACGTGCAAATTCTTGGTTTCCCATGTAACCAATTCGGAAGCCAGGAACCTGGCAGTGCCGAGGAAATCTCCTCTTTCTGCTCGTTGAACTACGGTGTCACTTTCCCAGTTTTGGGCAAAATCGAGGTTAACGGAGATGATGCTGACCCTGTTTACAAATTCTTGAAGAGCCAGAAATCCGGATTGTTGGGCCTTAACAGAATCAAGTGGAACTTTGAGAAATTCTTGATCGACAAAAACGGAAAGGTCGTGGAGAGATACTCCTCGTTGACCAAACCATTGTCTTTGAGCGGAAAGATCGACGAGTTGCTCAAGTAAGCAAACTTAAAGGACAGTTAATGTGAGTTCAAAGTTTTGATTAGATCAGTCAGTGCTCAAAAGCGTAATTTATCAATGTTTATGCTAATTAATTAATTAATAAATTAATAATCAACAAGTAATTCTGTGGTTCTGTAATAACCTACAGATAGAATAACAAAAACTTGGGAAATTACGGAATGTGGCGTTGAAGACATAAATGGATCATACTTAACTACGTTTCTTATTTGTCAATCTGCTTGACGTCTTATCTGGCAGCAACGCACGATTCCGTAAAAAGCAATAATGATAATAAAGAAAAGCAACGCCCAATTAATTATCTGCGAAGAGAGAAAAAAGAAAAGAAAAATAACAAATGGTCGCAGTCTTCTCAATAAGCCATCAAGCTAAGCCATAGACTGGTTACTATACAAGCCACGCTAATTCTTGGAAATTACTAATAAAATAAACTTTTGCAATGTCTTTTTACGACCTAGAGCCGAAAGATTTCAAAGGGGGCGAATTCCCATTTTCCGGTCTCAAGGGGAAGGTGGTGCTTATTGTCAATTCTGCGTCGAAATGCAAATTGGCCAAACAGTTCCTGGAACTTGAGGAGTTAAATCAAAAATATAACAGTGAGGATTTCCAAATTCTTGCCTTCCCTTGTAACCAATTTGGATTAAGGGAACCTCGCAGCTCTGTTGAAATTATTACTTTCTGCTCGATAAACTATGGAGTTACTTTCCCAGTCTTGCACAAAATTAAAGTTAATGGAGATAAGGCAGATCCCGTATACAAGTATTTGAAGAGCCAGAAACCGGGCGTTTTTGGGGTGAATCGTGTAACGTGGAATTTCGAAAAGTTTTTAATCGATCAACGTGGAGAGGTGGTTGGCAGATATTCCTCGTGGACAAAGCCTCACAAATTGGGCCCTAAAATCGACCAGTTGCTTGCTGAAGATTAGGCTGCTTCCAAACATAATATCATATAGTGAATTTTGAATAAAGATTTTTAGGGGAGAAGCGACCGGTGAATTGAAATGAAAAAAAGAAAAAAAAAAATTCAAGATCTCTCGCTACGGCCATCGAAGCTTGACAGCCTCGTGTTCATAACATCGCTGCGATTACGCCACGCTCACAACCACTGTTGATAATTACATGAACACAATACATCAAGTGGATCTGGAATTTTGATTGTGAAATTACGATAGAAATACCCGATATCGTACATGAGGTATAGAAATTAACAATATCAAAATAAGACTATACAACGATAGGAGGTGTTAAATCTTTGACTAATAGCGATGCTAGTGAACTGCAAGTCAGGTACCGGCCGCGATTTTCCAAGACATTTGGGCGAGGCCTCATTATTCTACTGTTTCTAAAAAAGACACACCTTTCACGGAACATATTTTTGAATAGTTTAAAAAAAGTTTGTATTATCACTTAAGATGCAAGAAAAACACAAGAAAAATATTTGTAATAACGATAAGCAAAGAAATGGCAACGTGGTCACATGATCACTCCAGCCTCCAGGTTGCATTGGAACTAGAGCCGCACGTTTCTTACAGCATTAAAGAAATCTCGACTTCGCCAGTAAAAAACATTTTGAGAGATGCAGCTAGTGTGGCACAAAAAAGAAAAAAACAAAAATCTTTCCGATTCTTTGGACATAAATTGTTAAAAATTACTGGAGAAAAAGCTTTGCAAAAATGCCACCGATGTGTCTCTGCAACAGAGTTCGTAAATGCACCAGTTGTTCGCGAAGGTTGTCAGGAGGAGCAAAGCGAATCCCGAGGGGGTGATATTTCCGACCCGTGTTTTTAATCATTATCATTATTATTATAATTTTTATTTTGGTCTGATCTTGTTATTTTTTTTTCTTGAGAAAAAATTAGGATATTACTCCATTGAAAATTATAACGATAATGTCAAAAATTGCTGCACTTTTTTCTTTTAGTCACTACGGGCCCCCTGGCTGGCAACCAGTCTCGTAATTCTTGAGTCTTATCGGCAAAGAAAGCTCGATTAATATTCATGAAATCCCGACATATTTTCAATAAATGCGGCTGCGCATAAGTCTTATTTATCAAGGTATTAAAAGAGGGTGAACCCGCTTTCATCAATCCCAAGAACAAATTTCTATGGCCACTAACAAGTATGTCTTTCTATCATTACGCACCAAAAGACTATAAAGGAGACGTGTTTTCATTTACAGGCCTCAAAGGTAAGGTTGTGCTTATAGTGAATGTTGCTTCCAATTGTGGATTTAGCCATCAATATAAAGAACTAGAGGCACTCAATCATAAATATTCCGAAAAGGGGTTCCAGATTATTGCTTTCCCTTGTAACCAATTCTGTGCGCAGGAGCCAGGCAGTGATGTAGAAATCATCACGTTTTGCTCGAGAAATTATGGAGTCACATTCCCAGTTTTACGGAAAATAAAGGTGAATGGAGCCGAAGCCGAGCCAGTGTACAAATTTTTGACTCAACAAAAGCGGGGGCTCTTTGGATTAAAGAGGGTGAGCTGGAATTTCGAGAAATTCTTAATCAATAGGGCTGGCAAAGTCACTGGAAGATTTTCTACATTCACAAGACCTTTCAAAATGAGCTCGAGAATAGAAAAGTTGCTTGAGGATCCAACAGCCACTTAAACAGAAAAATCCGCTTTTCTATACCTCAGTTGGATGTCTAATCAAGAATCTCAAACTTATGAAAACTCGGAAATGCGTGGGTTCAATAGAAGTCTAACTTTAGGTTTGGATTATGAATTGACCTAGAATCTCACAGCAAAACTCGGCAAGATGAGGCTCAAGCTGGGGTACAGGCGATCAAGCATAAAGAGGATGATGTCACTCGGTTTACGTCATTTGAGGATACGCGGACACGACTTGAAATAATTTGTACAGATTAAAACGCCTTCTTTGAAATAAATCACAATAATATCGGGCGATTTCGGGTAGAAAAGAATACTGCTGGCGCCAACAGAAAACAGACTCGGCGAGAGCGTTTCCATTGTAAGAAAATCGTAAAAATTCACGAGCGGATCGACAATAAATACTCAAGATTATTAAACGAAGTAGTAGTCTCGGCCAGTGAATTAATGTTGCGGCCAAACTAAGTGGTTCAAACACCTAGAAAAGTCCTGCTCTACGTTTAAATTCTCATAATAATGTAATTCTATAACACTCTCATTGAGAAGGGTCCGCAATGCTCAAAAACTTATACTTCTTCTTTGTGATGTCGTAACAGTCATTCAATGCATCATCGTCAACAAACCAGGACACCTTACCTGCAGCGCCCTCATTGACGATCGAGCTGGGCAAACCCTTCTCTGGCCTTTCCATAATAATTCTCATGATCGGAGCCTTTGTCAAACCCTCCACGACAAAGGCAACTCGCTGTGCATGACAAATCACAGGAATTGAAAGCGTAATTCTATTCTCAGGGCCCAGAGGCGCATTTGCAACTGGCATGCACCACGCCAAATCTTCTCTCAACTGCTCTCCGTGATTAGGGAAAAGCAGGGCAATATGACCATCGGGCGCACACCCAAGAAGCAACAAATTGAACATGGGCAACTTAACGGAGTCTTTCTTCGCAAAATTATCAATAAGTAGCTTTTCGTAACTATCAGCACATTCCTGAGGATCGCTGATCAACAGCTCATCAATGTGGTACACGTTTGGTTTCTTGTCGCCTTCTATCAAGTCAAAGATTACACGCTTTGCCTGGCCATAGTTCGAGTCAGGGCTATCGAATGGCACCATTCTCTCGTCGGCAAAGTACACATCCCATTTGTCCCACTCAATTTCGTCTTGTCTTGACAATAAGCCTTGATGCAAAATTTTGATGAGAGAACCACCACTTATGGCGATTTTAAAACGCAATTCTGAGCGTTTCTTCAATTTAGGGGTCCGGCGTGATGTTTCGCCATTGTGGCCATTCGATCCGTTAGAACCGTTGGTTCCATTAATGATAGCATTAACGCCATTCACAAGCCCGCCACTATTGCTCCTACTATGGGTTTGTATGGAAGCAGTTGATGACATTTGCAGTAAAACAGGGCGGGTAGTAGCAGCAGCTTTCAAAGCTTCGATGGCTGCTTTATCAATTGTGTTGTAAAGTGTGTTGTTTTGAGCGGTTATTATATGGTCGGCAACGGCGTCAGCGACGCCCTCGAATTCGGGAAACGAGTAGATCAACGGGACTTGGGTCGTCATAGTATGATAGGAAGCTGTTTATTGGCTTGGAAGTAGCTTTTGTTTAGTATTTTCTTGGTGCGTTGTTGGGCAGCAAAAGAGCCAAAAAAAAAAAGAAAATCCAGAAAGGCAAAACCAAAGAGAAAAATCAAAAACTCCGGTGGGTTTAAAAAATTAAAGCGGATTGGATTAACACGAAATGAGTATAACGGGATTTCAAGACGTTATGGATAAATAAGCCGGCGGGTAGTGATTTTGATTTTGACAAGTATCGGCGGATTTTTTAGTATGACAAGCAGCAATTGCGACAGAGAATCTCGAAAAAACGCACTCACTTTTGGGAGGTATTTTTTTAACTAGGTGGGGAAAAACACAGGACAAAGCAAAAAGAAGAAGAAACAAAGTCAGATACAGACAATGGACTTAACTTTCTTTAAATTCTAGGAATTTTCTTTTTTTCACGATTTATTTTATCTTATTTTTCTATTTGTATAAGACAAACCGGCAATGTGGCACGTTCCGTTCCGTTCTTTTTTTTTTTTTCTTCTTGATTTTAGGGAGTAGCGCTCGGAAGACACGGCAGCAGCACCAACTAAAAAACCAAAAGCGGAAGGAGATAGAATAAAATAAATTAAAAAACAAAAGCAAAAAAAAAAAAAAACCGGGATAGACGGGAGTGACACACGCGGACTTTCAGCCAAAAAAAAAAAAATAACCAAGGGACGTTAAATCACTGGAGACGAAATAATTGGAAATCCTTAAGATACTTACAATTTTTATTTATTTACCCTTTCTATTCTTTTTCCGGGATTTCGGGAGATTGTAAAAGGATATTGGTATCAGGAGTAGGGCAAACGCCCCAGAGCCGCCAGCCCGAATTCTGTGCGCGGGTGTATAACAAATCAGTCACGTGCCGGATGCGTCACCACTCTACCTTCGCGCGTGCGGAGTTACGGCACAGCACACTACACTGTAGTCGCTTGAGTGGATTCCCAAAAAGGGGTCTACACTTGGTGATATCATTTAAGGTATTTTTGGGCAATTTTTTTTCCTCTTTCTGTTCAAGGAAATAGGTCGCTGGAAAAAAACAAAAAACAAACTAGATTTCGGGATTTACAAGGCTCTGAAAAGAATAAGAAAATTGCTTGGATCATTGTCTTCGTAACTATGTACTATGAGAAATGTATGCGGTGAAATTCTCGGCTTTACAGAAATTAGCTAAAGGACGGAAATTAGAACCGGGGTTCGCAACTCTGACCTGAAACGGCTGCTGCGATTAACAGCCAATGAAACGCCGAAAAGTTGGAGGTATAATTTATTGGGTCTTAATTCCGTCTTTGTTTAATGTCTTGGCCATTTTTCTTTTCTATTCTTTTCTTTTCTTTTTTCTTTTTTATTTCTTTTAATTCAATTTAATCCCGAACAACAGATTTCGGGGCCGTCGTTTGAGGCCTGCGACTGCACCAGGAAGTATTTGATTGTTAGTAGCCCAAACAGTTGAAAAAACTTTTTTCTATTCTTTTTTGAACTATGGTTGATTTAGTAATTCGAGCTTTGTTCCAATGGTTTAGCATGGAAAAAATACCCAGTTTAATACAGGTATTTATCACCCTTTTCACTAACCACCACAGGACCACGAGCACGAGCAATTTATGAGAAACTTAATGAGATCTCGAGTAATGGTTCTGGTAAATGCTAATAGTTGCCATAAGTTTTATTTTCAATATATTTTCAATTCTTAGTCCGCTACTTTTTCAAGAAGGAGCAACAAAGAGAAAATAATTGTTACAAGTTTCTATTGTAAAATAAAGAGAGCTCAATTTCTTGGAAATCAAGAAAGAGACCGAGATTCTATTTTCGACGCTCGAATGCAGGATTTTTAAAGATTCAATATTTTTTACGGACTGATAAGTCAGGACAATGTTGTTTTAACAATTGGGGTATCTTGATTGGCCTTCCTATGGGTATCATGTATATGAGTAGAGAGAGATAGTTGGCCGGTATCAGGCCACGAGAGCAGAAGGAATGTGCCTAGTTTCAGTCAAACCTCTATCTCTAAGTAGCAAAACTTTGCTGAAAAAAGTGTGGAAAAATTGTCCTGCTTAATTATTTTCTGAAATTTCCAAAAATATTTCTTTATCAATGTTGTGGGTCCAAATAATTTGATGAATACAGTTAAAAACGAGCAAATTACGGTCCACTAATCGGGAAGCAGCATTGTATCATACTCATTGTTCATCTGTTTTCAAAACTAAAAAATTATCACTCATGCTTTCTTGGCATCGTAAATGTATCTTAGGAAAAAAAAAACATAAAGTCCTCGGCCATGCCAATCACGACACGGTTGCATAGAAAAGTATAGTGTTTTGATTAAAATTAACACATTGACTATGACTCGAAGCAACTCCGGAATTTCAACACTTACTCGTGCCATTATCTACTTTCTTGTATTGGCAGGAGTGGCTGCAATTGCAATACAGAAATTTGATGAGAGAAGTTTGGAAGAAAAGGGCAATTTGAATCTTAAAGGATCTGAAGTCACGAACAAAATTCCCACTCCGAGTCTCTTAAAAAGAGCACAACCCGCTAATTCGTTTGCTGTGAATCCTTCTAAAGACTTTAAACCTCCACTCCCACCCAAACCCAATGCTTGGAAAAACCCGGCCAAAAATGAGAAACCTAATATCGAATCTCAAAAGCCCAAATTACCACCTAAACCAAAGCGTGAGTTTGATCATTATCAGAACTGGGATGTGTCTAACCAAAAGTTTCAAGAACCTGAAACATTTGAGAATTTAGCTGTCAAGAAAGGACTAAAGCAAGAATCAGATAAGCCCAAGCGGAACTCATTCTGGGCAAATTTCCAAACAAGATATCCAACTTTGGGTGATGTTTCGAGTGAGATATTACCATTAGATAAACGAATGTTTCAACCTACACCAGTTGAATTGGTGGAAATGGAAGCACAAGCCTTGAAAACAGAAACCACAGAAGTTCATGAAACAGAAGAGCTTGGTACAACGATGGAGTTTAGCGAAAATGCTTCAACTGATGAAACAGATCTTCAGACTAAAGATCAGGATTCGAATAGTGTCAATTCCAGATATAGCTATTCGGATTACGAAGGCCTGGACACTCCACCTCGAGAGCTTCCTGAACTGATGTTTTTCAAAGGAAGAACTGCTTTAAGACCTTGGGCTTACCTTGAAGAACAACTCAGAATAAATGCAGAAGTACACAGGGCCGAGGAGCAAACCCCTCAACCGGTGGAACGGAAAGCTGGTTTTCTGGGTGGCTTCTTCACTAACCAAGCTGAAATAGAGAAGGCAAAGGAAAAGGAAAAGGAATGTGAAAGACAAAATCAATCGCAAGACCAAAAACAGAAACTGGAACAAGAAGCTGTAGAAGAGCAAGAGCTAAAACCAAAAACAGAAGAAGATCAAGAGCCAGATTTCAATCAAGAGCAAGACCAAGGGCAGCTGAAGCAGAAACAGCAACCGGGATACTCTTCAGCCCATTTTGTGATGCTTGATGTAGCAGCTATAGTGAAAACAGTTGAGCATGTTTTGACAGATCAACGACAAACGGCGGTTTTGGCAGCAACTTCTCGCATGGATGCGTCTGCTGCAGTTGGTGTTGCAGATGCATTAAGCGGGAAAGAAAGGACCATCAATGAAACTTCTCAGATGCCTCAGGAGTTGTGTAACAAAGCTAAGGGTATGTTTGAGTTTCTCAAGTCCAAAATCGGTGCTTCAGGGTTACTCGATAAAGCATACCGAGAGGTTTTGAAAAAAGAGGAAAAAGTGAAAGGATGCGCAGCAGCTGTTTTTGGAATTATCTCTCGAGATGGCAAAGCCACGATATCCGTGATCAAAAACGCAGGTGCCGCTTTATACAGAGAAAATAGGTTGGTCAACGTCACCGAAATTAGGGATCACCCATTTGGAGAGCCCTATGTTACAGTGCCAGACGATATTATCCAGACGGCAGGAAGCCTCGAGACAAAACAGAGGTTTGATATGTTTACTGATAAGCCTGAATATGAATGGGAAACACAGCCTGGAGATGTATTATTGTTTTACCTGGCCGATGCACGGAAGTTTACAAAGCCGGCAGATTTTCCGGAACTCCTTAAAGCTAATCCAGATGATTCGGCACAAGAACTTGTGGAGAAATTTTCTGATTTTGTGGTGGGGAAAATTAGTACTAAGCAAAAGAAATGCGAGGCTGACCAACTCTGCAATTGTTTTCCTTGTTTCAGGGGGAAGCCCGAAGAATTCCCTACAGATGTGGGATTGGCCATAGTGAAAGTTTCTTAAACTTACTTAGTTATTGTAATTATGTGCTAAATTTGTTTGGAATAGTTTTATAACTGCAATTGGACTTTTCAAAATCAGCTTGCTTGATCCCTCAATCAGTATATAGAGTAAGTCTCACTTGCAAGGATAGTAATATGCATGAAATTGGCCAGATAACTTAAAGCTTCGATCTTTCTCCTTGATTTGATAAAGTTTCTGGTACATTGAGAGCTTATGCAATCTTTTACCTTAAAACTACTTTGAAATTGATGCTCTCCAAAAAAGAAAGCCTTACACAAAGAGTAAAATTTGTCTTGTACAATTTCTTCAATTAAACATGCCTAGACAATTATTGATTTTTACTGACAGAAATAATTAACAGTTTGCTTTTGACTTGGCTCAAGTGGTTTTTTCTCAGCTCTGTTCAAGAAATATATAGAGCCATGATTCAATTGAACCTCACTCCAACGCAATAGCCAATACTAAAAGTGGTTAAGATCTACCGCTTAATGATTCAATGCTTGGATTGCTCTCATCACAAGAAAAAAAAAAAAAGAAAAAAGAAGAAAGAAAAGAAAAAGCCCGCAGAATCTTTAACACGGAATGTAGATTTGATTCTCGTGGCGTTCAATTGGATGAGCAATTAAGCATCTTACATATCACGGAATACACCGAGGAACGGTCGTATGAGGAAACGAAACAATAGAGGTTGTAAACGTAAGCCGTTATCCCGGGTTTCTCCATTGCAATGTGTGTATTCGCATAGATAAAGCCCGATTGAAAGAAGTACTTTTAGTAGATTAGTAGATGAAAAATAAACACAACTGGTTATCGCAAAATTCAATTTGGAACTTTTTTCTTCATAGAAATTCCAGTCATAAAAGAAGCGAGAAGCAAAATTTTATTTAAAACGGACTTAATTAAAGCTGGCTTTAGATACAGTTGAGTTTATTGTCAGTGGTCTTATTGTTTGCTCAAGCCCGCCGCTAATAAATAGTCTTGGCTGCAAATCATACCATGTTACTGCTAGCACAAAAACTATAAATCTTGCGCAAAAGCTGTGATTGTCAATAAATAATAAACTGTTCATGAAGAATCAAAAAAATATGAGGAGATTTGTCCCCCAAGTTTTGGTGTTTGTTTTGATGCTCAAAACAGTGGTAGCAATCACAGTACGGTACCTGACTTCAGTTGAGCTCTCGATCTTATCCGAAACTCAAATGCCTGATTTTGAAAATATTATTGCTTTTTCGAATAGAAGCACAATTTTCAAGCTTTCTCTGACGCTTATTTCCGAAAATTCAAGATGGGAAACATCACTCCAAGTTTTGCCAACTCCTGTTTCTGAAGTTCCCGGGCCTACAGATTCTGAAGAGGTCCCAGTGCCCATAAAAAGAACGCATTGGAGAAAAGAATTGAAAAAAGTTGGTCAAGAAGAATCGGTGGAAAAGCCAGTATTGCCACCCAAACCGACTTCAAAGTTCAAAAACTATCAGAATTGGATTACATCCCCTCACTTTAAAAAAGAAGTACCCGAGAAACCCGATCGGCGATTTAAAAAGTTTGTTTCGGGTTCGTCTCAAGAAGAGTCTTCACGTGCTTCAAAAGACAGCGAAACATTGTGGCAAAAGTTGAAGGCTTCAATCGAGAGAGAAGAAGATGTTCAAGACAAAATTTTTTCTTCTACACAAAGTATGTCTATTATACAGCCTCAAAAGGACGAGAAGTCCATGGTCCATCATCATCGTGTACCCCTGACATCTTCACGGATTTCCAAAATGGTGAATAGCTCTTCCATTTTCTCCAGCTCTAATATCGATGATACAGATAGTGTTTATTATGGGACCACGGATGACGAGTATTACGATACGAAGAAGTCTCATTTTTCAAGTGATGAGGGTGATAGTAGTAGAGTCAAAAGACCTCACCGGCAACGGAAACTCAAGTCGATTGAAGAAACTCCAAAAATTAATGTCGAACCGCATCCCGATGCACTAACTATGGAAATCTTTGGAATGATTAAAATCATTGGTGAAAGTGATACCAGAGGACCCCAAACTGCATTTTTCTCCACTGGATCTCTTAATGACGAAACATTTGCAGTAGGTGTCGCCGATGGCCTTATTGACTCAGAGAGAACTGTTAGTGACACTCCACAAATGCACGAAGAGTTATGCCGTGTAGCAGAAGGGCTTTTTGGAAACAGCCGTGCTGAGTTTCATGCACCAACCTTACTTGATAGTGCATACCGAAAAATACTCGAACGCCAAGAAGCTACTGTAGGATGTGCTTCCGCAGCTTTCGGGGTGATTTCAAAAGAAGGAGAGGTCTCAATTTCGGTTATGGGTGAATCGGGAGCCACTCTCTACCGGAACGGGAAGGTGCATTTTAAGACAAACCCAAAATCACACCCTAGCGGAGAGTCGTATTCTATGCTGGTTCGTGCTGGATTCCGTGTGACAGGTGATCGTGTAATGAAACATACGTTTGATATGTTCACCGATAAACTGAGTTACACCGGGAAGTTACAAAGAGGCGATTTGTTGGTGTTTTACCTGGGAGATATCAAAAAGAATACTCGACACAATGATTTTATTGAGCTCACCGAGACATATCCACGAGATGGAGCCCAACAATTAGCAGAAAAAATCTTGGAAAAAGTTGCCGTCAAAATCAGAAATAAACAGTGCAAAAGTGACGATTTATATTCCAACAAGTGTTTGCCGCAATTGAACAGGAAAAATCGAGGATTTCCAACAGATGTTAGTTTGGTGGTCGTCAAGGTCGTTTAGGTGTTGTAAAATATTAGTTAGGTTAATCAAGTTCTGCAGATTAAAGAATGATTGATGAAATTTTTGAACTTTTTTCTCTTTTCAAAGAAACAATAACCAACCATTTTCGAGAAGTTAGTATGTGATTACAATAGCCGAAAATTTGTAAAAGTGAGACTAAAATGTAAGACTCAGCACGAGCTATTTAGTCACTTGTTTCTGTTTCAAGTCTTATATGCGCAGTTACTCGGACCTGACTATTTGCAACAATAGAATAAAAAAGATCGACACGGGGAAGAGAGACAATGAAACAAAGAATTATAAAAGTCAACTCCCGGAGCATTCCCACTTTTTTCTTCATCTTTCTGTTTTTATTCTTCTTTTGGTTCTTGAATTTTTTACTGGAAACGAAGAACACACGATGAATTGTACGTACACCAAAGCATTATAGTAACTGTAAATAGGACAAGACTAACTTTTGAAGCGGATCATCTTGATTGTATGCTAGATGCATTCAAATATACAGCAAATTCCCAAAATGTGGATCCAAGTTCTAGCAATAAATTTAAATATCGGAAGATGACTGTCCGTGAATTGGAAGCTTATATGAAAAAACACGAGGTGGATCGCTTTTATCGAAGAGAGAAGATCTTACAAAAAGATGAAAAATCAGCTCAGGCCAATCTGGCTGGACTGGATATTTACTTCTGCAATTTGGGTGAGGAAAATAAAGTTCAGGCTATTAAAAAGGGAACAAAACGCCAATCTGTTTCAGGCCAATGTATTGCAAGATTCGTGATTGCTTTTTCGACTGGATACAAGCATTTACCCCTAGATGAACTTAACATCAAAGAGTTTGGTGATCTGATGGTTGAATTAAATTGGATTCCCAAGCATAAACATCCGTTGAATAATTTGGAACAAGTTACCAAAACCCCTTTATCGGAAGAGGCCAAAGATTTGTTAAAACTTGCTGTTCTTGATTATGGGCTTACCTGGCCCCGGATACAAGCTAAACAAATGGAAGAGCTACAAAAGCAAGATGCTAATGTAGTAAAGTCGTGGGAGCTTTTCAAAATCAACGCCCAGCATGTTCGAGCTCAGCATACTAAACAACAGAACGAAGAACGTGTGAGAAACTTCTCTATTACCACGGGCTTGAAAGCTTGGGGAGAGGTGATCAATTTAAGCAAAGGGTTTGCAAAATACTGCAAAGAGTTTAAACATCTAGACATAGATGGCACTATGAAATATTTGAAAACTCCCCAAAATCAATATGTTTGGTCCTTCTGTTTTATGTCCAAGTGGCAAAAGGAAAGCTTGTCAAAGAATCCAGAGGTTTTTCGGTTTGAAACCACTCCCAGAGCTTGTCCTGGTTTAAGCACTGACGGAATAGTGTACCTACACACAATTTCTATCCATAATCAAAATACGGGTAAAGGGGTACCAGCTGCTTTTTTGTTGACAAACACCGGTGAAGTTTCGGTGATTTATGATTTTTTGATGGAGGTACGAGCCGTCACAAACTTCTCCCCCGCTCAAGCAATTATTCAAAATAAATTAGTCTCTTTGACGATTGAAAAGGTCTGGGGACCTGACTTTCGGATAAAGTTTTGTTACCCATACATCAGAAATCAATTTATTAAGCGACTCAACAAGAAAATCCAGGAATGCCAAGATAGGGAGAAGCTAATTCGGTCAATTATAAGCGGTTTTGACGGTGTTTTATACAGCAAAACGCCCACAGAAGCAGCGAAAAGAAGAAAAAAGTTCATAAATGAGTTCAAGGCATACCCACAAATCATGGAATGTATTGAAGTCGAATGGTTTTCTGATGAACAGTTTAATAGGGAAGGTATTGAACAAGATATTGCCAGAGCCCGAAATTTAACCCTCTATTTCAGGAAATTCCATTCCAATTTGGAGCGGATGATTTGTTTGGGAGAAGAAGAGCAGCAAGGACCAAATGTGGTGGTTCATAAACTTTTCACTTTTATTGTGCCTTTATACGTGGGACAGGAACGGAAGGCGATTTATGGAGTGAGACAAAAAGTTTATGACGAAGCAGAGAAAAAGGCCAAATTAAAGGTGGACAGCCTTTCAGATGATGAAATAAGGGCTAAAGTTTTTATGCACTCTGAAGGTACTGTCACTGTCACTTTGTTTTGTCATAAAAACAGACCACAAGAGGTTGTACTTGAAGTCGCCGGCCTGGAAACGAATAAGTGTACTTGTCAAGAAAATGCTAAGACTTCGTCGTGGTGTGAGCATATTTTTGTTGCCGAAAGAGCTTGGACTACCGATTTGTGTTTCAAAAATTAATGAAGCGACTTGAGAATTCCCTAGTTGCCGTGTTGAAACGAAATGTATGTAATTAAAAAAAACAAAAAACAAAAAGAAATAAAAGAGAAAAGATTCCAGATTGCTTGAATGTTATGATATATGAAATATGGATTATTTGAAAGAGTAGAATAGTGCAGGTATATGCGCAAGATTTTATTGAATCTGGAGAAAATTGGGGGCTTCTACCTTTAAAACGCTCGTGGCATAAAAGTAAAGGAAACATTCTCGTCAATTTATTAGCCTTTAAAGTAGTAATTAAAAGAAATAATTTTGACTTTCACAAATGGCCGTTCTTTGCTCAAAGCGCTACATGTGAAAATGTTCGATATATGACTACACATTTTCTGAAGATGGACACTTACCTCTGTTGTCGAGGAAATATGAATAACAAACACCGTACTTTCTTCTTTTTTCTCAATGGGACCTAAAGAAAATAGAAAAATATGTTGAAATGCAGGAGCTTCATCGAATAAAAATTACACAGAGTTTTAATCTATAAATCGAACGAACGTATCGCAGTTAGTAAGTTCAGATTATCATTATGTACGGTAAGTAGTTGCATCGAAGAGAACCCAAATTTCAAAACTTTTGGCTTTCCAATATCTAACAGAAAAAGGGTCCCTATTACCCGAAAAGAAGTATTGATAAACATCTTGCAATATTTTTTAGTAATATTAGAATTTAGAACCCAATGACAGGGAAAAAACCGACTAAGATTGGATATTGTTACACTCAGCGGAGAGGAAGCAGCCAAGGGATTCTACATAAGCGTGATTTACACACATATTTGAGTTAAACCCGGAGAAAGTAAATAGATAAAAGAATCCTGTTTTTCAAGTTTAGATCCAATTTTTTTTAAACTCAAAGTTTGGCATTTGTAGTGTTCAGTAGCACAGAAATAGTAATAATACAAAAAACGGGGAGAAAAAGCAAAACAAGGGAAATGATCAGAGCGACACCGCGCATGGCAAAATTACCCCATACTTTTCAGGATCGAGCATTCGATACAACTTTCTTTCCAAACATAAGACTTCTTAATTTCCCGAAAATAAAAAAAAATCACAACAAGAAGATAAAAAAGAAAAAAAAATATATAACTCAAAAATATGCCCGATTCTGTATTCAAGCTTATACTGGCACTAGTGGAAATGTATCTCGCCACGAAATTGGGGGTCGAACCGCTGGCTTTAAATCAAACACTTTCTTCAGAAAAACACGCTCAATGGACCGCTGATGGCAGTAATGATATAGTTGAAGGGCAAATCATAGTCACGGCCATTCAAATTCTGGAAAATGCCGTCATCGTGAACTTTATCAGTGGCGCAAAAGTGCGTGCAGTTCAAATCTCCTTGAGCGCTCTAGGGGTGGACTTAAAACAAGGCGAAAGTGGCAAAATCACCCCTGAATTGACAGCTAAATTTGCTGAAATTGTGGATTCAAAACTTTTAGAAGAAAGCGGGTTCTTGAAAACACCGAAAAAGGTTGTGGTGGAGAAAAATGATGACAAATCATATCCAAAGAATGCACAAAACGCCTCACCTCCTGAACTTCTTACAGCGCCATTGAAAGTGACATCGCAAACCAGAAGCCGGCCGCTGGATATGCCGGATTTTGAAGATGAGTATGAGTTGAAAGACCGTAGAAATAATGTATCAGAACCAGGAGTTTTCAATATTGGCGATCGTGATCTTAATCCACCGGGATTGCTGCGTGATCCGCCCATGAAACCATATTATGATCCGCATTCCGGGGGAGTAGCCGCCGGCGGTATGTATCCTACGCCGGACCACCCGATGTTTGGCCAGCGCCAGGGAAATACTTCCCGTTTGGGTGTTCCACCAGGAGCTCGTTTTGACGATCCGTATGGAGAGGATAATTTGGAAAGTATGGGGATGGGGCTTCCCGGAAACCTTCGTGGATCGGGGTTTGGTGGACCGCCTTCAGGTGAATCTCCGTTTGGCGGCGGGTTTGGTGGACCGTCGTTTGGAGGATTTTGAGGGTTTGGTACTGTGAATTGATTCACTTATAAGTCTACGCTCGGCCTGAAAGGCTGATCTAAAAAGTTACGGTTTCAGGAAATTTGCTGAACGGAGGAATTTATTGACAAATATTGAGGTCGTAATGATCCACAATAATAAATATGGTGCTAAGTTAGAAGCATTTATACCACCTGAAGGCGTTCTGCCTTAATATACAATGACATTCGACTTCAATCTTAATATTTATACCCAGAAACTTATCATCCTAACTGACCGGGGTATAAGTAAAACTTTGGAAAAATTTCCCCAAACCTTCCAGAAACAGAAACAGAAACAGAAACAAAAACAAAAACAAAAACAAGAAAAAAGATCCTCAAATAACCCTATCATAAACTTCCCGATCAACCACCAGCCCTCGCATGGCCATTTTCACATTCCGAACAAAGACATGTGGGTTTTTCACCAACATATTGGCAGCATCTTTATTAAGAGGATCGTTGGGGTTAAGTTCTAAAAACAAGAAATTTAAGCCTAGAAGCACTGCATTTAATGAGAGGACTGGCGACCAATCTTCACGCAAGATATTGAGGCACACATTTCCTTCCAAATCGATATTTGGATGATAAATTTTCTGGACACATTTGATACGTGGAGGATCGATGGGGTAATTTTCCGAAATCTCCACTTTAAACCGGAACCGGCCCGATTGATAATGGCCTTCTACAGGGCAGATTTCAATGTCGAAATGGAAAAGATCTTGCGGATTTGGAAGATGGATAGCAATCAGTTTCGGAAGCTCAAGTTCCGTAAGATCTTTCTGTAACCGGATTTGTGCTGCCGAGACTTTACTGTGGACATTAATTCCCGAACTCGTAGTTGGAGTTTGCAGATCTGCCTTTTCTTGTTGTTTTTGCTTTTGAAGCTGCCGGATTTTAAGCTGGTGCATTGTTAGTAATGAATGGGGCAAATATTTTTAAACTTTTTCTTTTTGTTTTGCTTGAACAAAATTTTGTACATACCATTTTTCCTATCAACTAGGTTATTGCAAGTTGCAGAGCTTCACTTTTGGGGTTTTAGAATGATCTGAAATTGAAACTATAGTACGGGGAACTCCGGCGGTGCACGGGTCTGATGTAGTTAAGTAAATCGGCAAGACGAAGGCTAATAGAATTATGATTATTGTTTACGAAAATTCGGTATTATGATATTATCAAGACTAGCATTAAGCAAAAAAAACGAAATTCATATTATTAAGGAATTTCTGACATGTCTTGATGTTTGGAATAGTAAGGTAAAAATGAAATCACGTGACTAGTCAAAGATTTTGTTTAGAGGCTATTGATCAAAAATTTGCAGTCGAATGCCGTATTTTTTATCGACAGTTTTCCTCTGGATCATCATAAAATTCCTTTGAATTTTGAACTTTCTTTCAACTCGTCTGTCGATATCGTAAATAATTTTTGGGGACACTAACCACGCAAAATATCGTAGTAAGTATATCTGAATCCCTAACCACACGATTTCAAGAATACAGCTTGATGATTTATTAACTTTTATGGCTTGTAGTTTTTGTTCATAAAAGTAGTTTTAAAAGCGGCTTTTCTCTCTTTTGTATCGTTCCTTTTTGAAAGTTCACAATCACTTCTGAATTTGAATAAACCACTTGTCACAGATATCGTGCACTACCATTGATCGGTCGTCAAAGTCTTAGAAGTCAACAGGAGACATTCAAAAGAAGCTTCTATAAGGTCCATGTGATGTGAAAAGAAAGGTAGGAAATCGTAAGGCAAGTGAATATGACATAAGAAATAAAAATAAATTGGGAACTTTCTCGACCTGACACCCATAATGTTTCAGAGAAATCATATGGCACCTGATTGATTAGCAATTGCCATTATGATCTGGTAAAAATTGACCAACTGACCAACTTCATTCCTCCATAACTAGTCCCAATAGAAGATTTTTAAAAGCTTTTTGGGTTTCAGACAATGTTCCCGGTTCCAGTCCTAAATTTTCAACAGCAGTATTGACCAATTCGTTTACCAGTTTTTTATCTTCAATACTGTGAAGAATATGCGTATAAGGCAGAATTGTAGTACATTGAACATCAATTAGCCATTTCAATTCCACCCTGGCCTCATTTTGCAAAAACAGAAAAGCCGAATCTGAAACTTGTGAGTTCCATTTTGGACAAGTTCCATCACTTCCGAAAACTTTGCTGTAGCTTTGAAGCAGCTGGAATATATGACGATAAGATTTCTCTGCATACACAGAATTTACACCGGTAAGAATCTGTCCATAACATGTCCACATTGAAATATCGCCAACTTTCTGGCGACATTGAGTACGGAAAAGCTTTACTACAGACTTTTCATCAAATCCCAAATCTAACCCGCGTGCTACTTGTAAAAGCCATACAAATGTGAATGCAGCAGCATAATTGGCATAATGTGCATCCATTGAACGAAGAACTTGTACAAGAAAATCTTCGAAAACAAGAGATTTAAAATCCCCATCAAAAATCAAATGCACCGAAAGCTTGCGGAGCCAGTGCCACAACAACGAACTCTTATTGATTTTATCGAGCCTTGAAGTGGCTAATGCAGTGCAAAATTTGAAATCCAGTGCCGCAGTAAAATCATGGTTTTTTGAACTTAGTTCCCACAATACTTGCTCGTGGACTCGCCAGACAGTAGTATGGTCATTTGTAGTGACTAGTAGTGCTAATGTGGCTAGATATATATCGTGTAGTTCCGAATCCAGGATTTGGGACATGGCTTTTTGGGTTGGATAAATTCCATTGAAAAATCCATGGCCCTCCTTGAAAAGCTTAAGATACGTGAATTTCGATAATCCGATTTCAAGTGTATTAGTTTCGGGATCTTCAACTACTGCCATTTCTGAAGATTGGGGCAAAAATTGGATTCTCGTATATAGACAACGCGTGTTCACCACGGCATTATAGAGATCTTCAGTGAGCGGAAACTGGGTCATTTTGAGGTGGAACGATGTAAAAGTATGGGAATTTCCTTTAAAATTCTTGTTTAGATTGACATTGAGAAAAGATAGTTCTTTTTCATGGAAAAAAATGGAAAAAAGAGTTTGATTTCCGGTCCTCGTAGTGATTGTAGTGTGAGGCCCTGAAGAAAAAAAAAGTGCGGGGCGGAAATGGGGCGGCCTGCTTCTAAGGTTATGGCAGTAACATATTAATATAGAATTTAAATTTGAATGAAATTAAGATAAGTCACAGAATATTTCTTGAAAAAGGCTGAAAAGAAATCAACATATATATAACAATCTCATGAAATTATCGATATTATTATTTTACTCGAAGTTAGTGTAGATGTACATTTACACCATGTGACCCCTCCAAAGTCAGCTCAAACTAGAGGGAACAAGTAAGTTACCTTATGTAACCAGTTCAAAAGAGACCTCGAGCTGAACTAGCTAATTAGCAAAAATTCAAAAATATCTCTTTTTTTCTAATCCACTTTTCATTTATAAAAAAAAAAAGACGATTGTCCATAAATATTTTCCTCTTAAATTATTAGGCCCTGAGACTTCGGGCCCCAGGCCCCAGACCTCAGTCTTCGCGTCGCGCATCCTGCCATCAATTCACATCTATCAAGTCTCGGGCCACTCGCATCATCGATTATATTTGCCCATAACATCAGCAATAAATCACCACAAGAAACAAAAAAACAAAAGAAGAAAAAAAATCACCATGTTTGTGGACGACGAATTTCTCCCGCGAGATGATCTCAGCGAGGCCATGTACACCTCTGTGAAACTCGACGCGTTATATAAAAACACTGCTGAGGCTTCCGAAGATATCGAAATGGCCCCCAGTGAACTGGAACAGGAACAAGAAATGTCATCAAATTTTCAAGAATTAGATAACACTGAAAATTCTAAAAACGCAAGTTTACAAAGCACTGCTCTAGTGACACAAACACAAACACAACGGCCAAAATCCACCGCACATTCTCCTTGGACGCTACGAAAAGTGCTTGCCGGAGCTCATCAAGGATGGGTGCGTAGTGTGGCCATAGATCCAGTGACAAATGCGTGGTTTGCCACGGGGCTGGCCGACGCGCAAATCAAAGTGTGGGACCTTGCGTCGGGAAACGTTAAGGCGTCGCTTCCAGGCCATATCTTGGGTGTACGAGCTTTGGCAGTATCACATCGACACCCGTACTTATTTTCCGGGGCCGAGGATAAAACCGTGCGTTGCTGGGATTTGGAACGGTCAAATTCGCCGGCTGGGTGTCAGATCCGGGACTATCACGGCCACGTGGGCGGCGTGTATGCATTAGCAATCCATCCCGAACTCGATCTTCTTTTCAGTGCTGGGCGAGACTCGGCCATCCGGGTTTGGGATATCCGTTCCCGTACACAGGTCATGGTGCTCACGGGCCACCGCAACGACGTCACCAGTTTAGTTACACAAACAGGAGACCCGCAAGTATGTTCGGCGTCTATGGATAGTACCGTCAAATTGTGGGATTTGCGCATGCAAAAGGCTCTGCTCACACTAACTCATCATACAAAAAGCGTGCGGCTGATGGCTTTACACCCACACGAGCTGACACTTGTATCTGCAGATTCCAGCGGCAGCATTAAGCAATGGGTTTTGCCCGCCGGCCAACTCCTCAATGCATTTTCCGCTGACTCTAAGCCGTCACGTGACCCTTGCATTATCAACAGTGTTTCGATCAATCCAGCAACCAACGAATTGTTCACTGGAAGCAATGACGGGCGCATGCACTTTTATGATTATGTGTCCGGTGATTTAGTACAAGAAACCGCCACCGTACCTAGCTCTGGAACAGACTCGGCTATCATATATGCATCGGCATTTGATATGCTGGGACTGCGCCTTCTTACATGTGAAAACGATAAAAGCATCAAGATTTGGGGCAACGATATTTTCTAAGCATTTTTTTGTTTCCTTTTTTTTTTTTTATTTCGGTTTTACCAACCAAACCGCAATTGGTTGGCGGTGAATGAAGGGGGCACCCATTTCAACTTTTCCGGGTCAAGCTCATGTTTTTTATGTTCACGGACTTTCTTCATCATTTTTTCATACAATGCCATGATTTGGTCGGTGATCACAATGATGTGCTGGCCCTTGTAATACTTGATGATCTGGAGCGTTGAGAGTGTATGTAGCACATCAGTGGTTGTCATACATAAAGTATTGGCCATTTCTTCGATAGTGATTTCCAGCGGCCCGCTAGCAGTTCTTGGTGGGGGAGGCGGCAGACCGGAATCTCGTTCTTCTCGCTGAGGATTGTTTTCCCGCCAAAGATGTGGGTTTGCCCGTTCCACTAGAAGTTTCACCAACACATCTGTCCAATAAGCTCTATAGGATAAAAGCCCCAAATCCGATAACGGTTTCTCCGGCGATCCGTTTTTGTGTTCGACTTTTGAAAGCATGTAGGAAAACTGGATTAAAAGCTTACCGTAGCCCATTTTCTGGTAACAAGGAAGGGTCATAATACATGCCACGTTGTAGCCATCGGCACTCTCTTTTTCCTTCAGGAAATAGCCCACCACGTGATGGCCCTGGTCGGATTTTTTGGTCATGATGTAGAAAAGAAATGGGTCGACATCATAATACAATGTTTTATGGTCCAAGAAAAGCTTGGAAAGTAGACATAAGTTACGACACCAAGTGCGTTGTTTCCGGCCATCGATTTCCCAAAAACTGACTTTTTCGTCCCGATAAATCTCATTCCCCGGCGGGTGTTTCATCGAGCATTTGGCCCGGTGCCGCTCAAATTGTTTGCGTGAACTGAAGTACAGCAAAGTGAAGTCACAAACATAGATTTCATCTTCCTCCGTAAGTTCGATTGGATAGGGCGAGAAATACCATGGTTCGATGATAAATTGGCCCAAAATAATCGCCAGAAGGTTCCGCACACGTGCCACTTCCAGATGGTTCTGGATCATTGAGCCACCCGTCCGTAATTTCTTGATTTCATCTTCCCTCAGTTCCTCTTCTCCTGGCCTTTTAAGACCTTGTACATTGAGATTATCTAGGTCGAGTTCATCGGCTTTCCCCTGGCCTGAAGCACTGGCGGGCGTCCCTTCTTTCAGTTGATCGGCTCCCTTTTTCTGCGATTTCAGTTTCAGCTTCAGCTTCAGTTTCAGAGGTTTTTTCTCTTCCGGTTCTTCTTCTTGTATTTTCATGGGCATCGTATAGTCGATCCGATCCGCAGAAACCCATTCGTCCAACCGTTTATTATAGTCTTGGTAATGTACATAGAAGCGTTTCTGGCCCTTTTTCACGTGGCTTTGTAATATTTCTGCCAATCTTTTCCCGTCTTCTTTAGTTACATATACTTTACATCCAATCACGATATCGTCCACGGAAAAAGTAGGCTCTGTGGAACTCGGGCTGCTGATTTTGATGGGCTCACGCACATCTGGTACCGGTGGGGTAGACTCCGGCATTTTTCTTTTTTTTTAAATTTCGGTGGTTTTGTTTTTTTTTGGCTGTAGCTTTTTGCGTGTTTAGTTTTGGTATTTAGCTATGTAATTACTTTGAGCTTCACGTCAATGTAAGGTGCGGGTGCGAAAAGTGAACCACTGACTGGCGGTGAATCTTGGAGGTGAATCGACAAAACTGAGAGAAGAAATATAACAGGATTTATGTTGTTCTTTTTTTTATTATTATTATTATTTATTTTGATTTTTTTTTTTGATTTTCGTCATATAGATAAACATACTTCCCGTGAATTTCTTTTTGAAAACTGAAAAGTAAAGAAAATTCCTGGATATCTGTGACTAAGAATATTGATTGAGGCGAGTGTTGGTCATAGATCTGAGATAAATGAAAAACGGCATCCAATAGTTTTAGAGATCCTCAATTTAGTAAACGACTTTGCAACCTCTGTTAGTTCGAAAATAATAATTCTCCAAACTTCTTTGGAGGATGTCATCGTGTAACCTTATACCAATTTACACTGTGTTAATCGCCTTCAATTTGCAACTAATTATAAGCCAGCGATATTAGATGATGAAATTGACCATTCTTCTTTTCTTCCCTTTTTCCCTGAGTTTTTGTTACTAAATTATTAACGTTTTTGAATAAACTCAAATTGATAAAGTTCTTGGCAACGTGTTCTAGCTTAGAACCTTAGATCAGCTTTTCTGGAGTAGTTGTGGAAATCCTAGTAGTGTTTGTTATTAGAAAGTTTAGTGGAAAACAAGCACCACTTTAGACCACAATTTGGACACGCTAAGAGATTTTTTTTGCAATTTATGAGTTTAAAAAGAATAAAAAAATACTTCGTTATCATTTCCTTTCCATGTAGAATCGAATTGTGATTCCCTCTCGAAGTCAAGTGTATCATCTATGTACATGCCAGTAGCCCCCCAATTTTCTCTCTCTCCCCCCTATTTCTAATCAATCTCTCCATGTACGCGCAATATTCACGTCCGGCTGTTCAAGCAAATGGCCTACGGCCAAGTAGCCGACATTTGCTGAGCCAAAATCTGCAATGAAACGGATAAGACGAAGACGCAACTCGTCAAGCGCTTGCTCCCGTTTTGGCAACGGTCCTGTGCTCAATTTGTCCACCAAAACTTTACAGTCATCGACCAAATTACGCTCTAAACATGCAAGAACAAGTTCTTGAGGGGTCAAGTTCCATACATTGCCATCACCATTCAATCCACTCAAATAATAGTTATCCACTGTCAAATAGTTAAAATGATTGTGGAGTCTTTTCCGGAGCACGGATTCCGGGAAAATCAGCGTCGGTACATACCTGGTTTTCAAGCGCAACGCTTCACTGAGAATACGCACATGTGCAATCGGCAAATTGTATGCTGTTTTCATGGCATAATCTTCCACCGATCCAATTTTCTCAACTGTGATTTCCTTCCGCAAATTTTGGGCAGGGCCTTGGCGCCAAATCCGTGGAAGAAGCAGTGGAAGCACGCAAGTCAGAGGCGTAACCTCGGGAAAAGCGTAGCAAAGAACTGGAGTCATTTCCATGAAAATGGTGAAAATAACGGCAAACATTGGGATCTTGATGAAGTCCGGTGGTGTTCTGCGCACCAATTGGTACTCTGAACGGGAAATGTTGAAGAAATTGGGCGAAACTGATGCAGTTAATGCCGAATCTGTGCGTACAACATCGCCTGTAGTGGCATCTTTATACGCTCTATTTTCCATAAGATTCATGTATAAATACTGGGCCATATGTTGCGTGAGTGCGGTGGAATTAGGGATCCGAATATCGGCGTTTTTTCCCTCTTTATCTATTGAGCCCAGCATCTTCAACCCGGTTTTCGTCAAGCGCTTGACCTGTTTCTGGTTGTTCCAAACTGCAGAAACCCCATGTTTATAGAATTTCATCAATTCCTTGGCATACGCAAATCCCTGCTTGGCCTTGATTTCTATCGCCAGTTTCCCCGTATTCAGCAGAGCCACTCCCAGGTAGATTTGATCTTTTGATTGCATGTCTAATGGGAGAGTAGCCGGACTATTTACAGAAGTAGCACTTTGTTGGCTCCAAAGAGCTTGGAGCACGGGCGAACGGCCGATATTTTGGAGAAATTGTTTGCGCAGACCACCATACTTGAAAAGACCGTTGGCAGACATGCTTTAGCTATAAAAATTCCCAAGATTTTGAGGTGTTTTAATATGATTTAGTCTGGTGTAAAAGTGAAAAAAAATCAGCCTAGAAGTGAGTTTTCTGCGTGGGGCCGGGCCTTGTGCGAAAGGCCCTAAGCGAGCGGGGCCAAGCATATTTCGATATTTGTCATGATCCAAGTAATTCAGCCATTTTTTTATCTTCTGCGTTTTTTTTTTCACTTCTATGAATTTTTCAACTCTAATTCGTAGAATAAGAAAGATTTCCGGCAAAGTTGAAGTTTAGGGCTGTCACTTTTATCTACGTGTAATAAATAAAAATGAATTCTTGTTTAGGGCCACGGAGCAGATCTGGCCTTATTTCGCACTAGAGACGAAACCACAGGGCCTCCAGGGTAGATCTCAGGAACTTCTTCCCTGGCCTGGATTAAACACTAGCTAAACCAACAAAACAAGAAAAGAATTCCTCCCATATTTCATATTCTTATACGTTTCAGAATAGTATTTTTTTAAAAAAAAACGCGTGAATTGCTGTATTCCCTATTATTTCTTTCCCATTTACTACGAAACGCACAGGCCATTCTCCTGTCGACTGCAAAATTCATATAATCCAACATTATACTCGATACAAATGGAGAAGAAAATCGTTCTGACTGCGGATCTTGAAAAATGGGTCGATTCGCCCAGCTATTCTGCGCTTCTAGACTTTATTGAACGGCTTCAAACTTCAGTTTTGGGCGTGACTAACGATGCGCCAGTCCCAAAGTCCGAAACAATTTTGAAAATCCTAGAAATCTTGGGCAAAGTCGAGGACGTTATCAAGGCACACCCGATTACACGTGACGTGGACATTTCACGATTTGGGAAACCGGAATTCCGGGACTTTTACGACGATTTAAAGCAACAGGCACCAACATGGATTCTGGGCTTATGTCAACTGGAAAATCAGCAGTATGTTACCGAAATGCTGCAATATTTCACGGATTCATGGGGTAATCGTACTAGAATCGATTACGGATCGGGGCACGAACTTAACTTCATGCTTTTCCTTTTTTGTCTTGAAAAAACCGGGTCCCTTAACTCATCAGATTACCAGGCTGTAATTGTTCAAGTGTTCACTAAATATATGGCCATCATGCGTCAACTCCAGAAAATTTATTGGCTAGAGCCCGCCGGGTCTCATGGCGTGTGGGGCCTAGACGATTACCATTTCCTCCCGTTCCTTTTTGGTGCTGCACAACTTGCAACACATCCACATATGAAACCGAAACTGATCCATAATCGAGAGCTTGTGGAATCAATGTGGCGCCAGTACATGTACTTGGAGTGTATCCAATTTATCAACGAAATCAAGACCGTGCCTGGCGTAGACCAATCCAGCGCCAGTCTTCGGTGGCACCTGCCGATGTTGGACGATATTCTGTCGGCCAAATCCTGGCGCAAGATTTCCGACGGCATGATCAAAATGTACCGTGCCGAGGTACTTGGCAAGCTTCCCATCGTGCAGCACGTGATGTTCGGTGAGCTTTTCCCGGCCCCAGCAGGAGTTTCGGGTCACGCCGTAGGAGATTCGGAGGATGATTGTGGTCACGTGCATTCAAGAGAAGGTGTGAATACGTGGGGTGATTGTTGTGGAATTAAGGTGCCCAGTGCAGTGGCTGCCTCTCAGGCCAATAAACGCATGCCGTTTGACTGAACTAAGAAAAGAGAGAGACAATTTATTAAGGCTTAAGGTTGCTTCAAACTTGACTAAGGTTTGACATATACGTGCTGGGAGTGAACTGAACTAAGACGTGAATTTTGCTTGTGTTTGCGTCACAGTCCACTGAAGTTTAGGTAATTTGCCGGTTTTATGCGTGAAATTGATTCTACAGCCACGGTATTCTGTCACAGACTGAATTTCATTTCTATCGCTCAAATTTAATGTGTTTCGGCATGTGAATCAACACAAGTGTGTATCTTTCCTACTATTTGGTTTTTACAAACCTCGCTGTTGAGTGAGTGATTCTGGAGATTATTTAGATGGAAATTTTACTCATTTTACAATAAAAGTGCGAAGTAATCGAATAGTAATTCTTGAGCTATTTAGAGTTCACCGATTGTAGCGTGCATTAACGAAACAGACCGTAATTTTGTTAACACTACTTTGTTTTGATAATTAGGTTGTATTTATTTCAAAGTTGAACAATGCTCATAAATACAAGCTTATGTTTTGAAGACCAGATCATGTAATCATTTCCTTATACATGAGGGTATAAACCAGTTGATATACATAGATCCATAAATTCATTCGATCATGTTGTCATCACATTTGTTAGGCCCACTGGTTATCAGCAGTCACATGTAAAAGAAAGAAAAATGCACCCCCTTTTTTTCCCCTTAGTAAAATCAAATTTAAGGTCTATTCAGTATATCCAATACTCGTGGCTATAAGTACATTTCTCGGGATCTGGCCAGGGAACGGCAACAACAACGACATTCTATGTTTGGTGTCATCCACCTTCAGCACGTGCGCATATCCCAAAACACTGGCATTAAGCAAATCACGAGGCAGGATCTTGCCGTTGGCCGGCACCGGGGCCTGTGTAATTGCAATCACCGAATTTTCCAAGTTCAGACTACTGGGCTCATCGAGCCGTACAAGAAATTTGTCCAAGGTATGTTCTTCGCGTTTTTCCTCGGATTCAGCGCCTTCTTCAGCGGTATACGAGTCTCCCGAAGGTAAAAACGCCATTTGAGAAGTGTACTCGGAAAGTGTGACGGCTTTATAGATGGTGTAGTTTTTCATATCAACGTCCGTTTTATAGGGCGATAAGCGAGTGCGGTAATTGCCGTTAAAATACTCCTTGATTGTTTCTTCTTGTAATTTACGGGTGAAGGATTCTTCAACTTCCGCCACCGCACTGTTTTTCGTGAGTTTCACCACATCTAGCATTCCGTTCGTGATTTTATGGGCAAATTTGCGTTCGAGATCTACGGCCAAGCGGTCATGGCCCGTGACCAAGATAAGATTGATTGCAAAATCAGCAACGATTCCTTCAATTACTGCCACGTCTTTCATCGATAAAGCAGGTGTATCTACAATTATGCCTCCGGCCCGGATTTGTGGATCTTGTTCAACACGCAATAATGAGGCCACTCCCAATTGTGCCACCTGGTGTTTATACAACTCTGTGTTTTGAGCTACTTCGTGGAACCCGTAGCTTTTCACAAGCGGTTGTTTTGGGTTATGATAAGTGGCGCCCGAAGTTGTGGATCCACCATATCCATTGACACTTTCAAGGTCAAATGCGTCACTGATAGGTGTGGCAGTTAAAGAACCCGGCACGGAAAACACGCCTTCTTTCGGGTCAAGGTTCACGAGGAGCGGCACTCTGTCCATTTTCACCGCATACGCCGCTAGCGTTTTTGCCAACGCTGTTTTGCCCAGTTGCAGACTTCCCAATACTAATACTCGGGGTCCCTTACTGCCACTGTTTGCCGCCGCTTCCTGTCTGGCCACTTCAAGCGCAAAGTGCAAGTTTGTGTATTGTGTTGCGGGGCTATCGTCACTGACATATTCAGAAATACGCGCCTCTTCATGTGAAATATTCATTTCTTCTTTGTTGGCCGAGATCTCGTATTGCAACCGGCACCCGCCTGCGAGTGGCGCATATACCGCATATTTACATCCGCTGAAGCGTAAGGCCACGTCGTTGGGGAGCTCTGTGCCGAAAATCTCCGCCACTCCTTCGATGATTTTCACCTTCATGATGAGCTTAAAAGGACACTCAAACCGCCACTCACTGCGTGTCGGAATACTGACTTCCACTACCAGCGAGGATTCGTTGAAGCCACCCGTGGATGCTGCAAATCCAGGAATTGACATGGTTATATAATATTGGTTTTGTGGTTTGTGGTTTGTGATTCCCTTGAAAGTTACTAGAAAGTGCCTGGAATTTGGAGAAGTATCGCTTCACGCAATCTGTTGATGGTGTAATCCCCAGGTGCAGGATCTTTTATTAACAGAGATTTTAGGATGCCAACTGAACAGGCACTTTCGGAAGGAATTTGAAGATTTCCAGTTTTTAAATTGTTTTATAAAAGCGTTCTTAATTTATTTGCTTATGAAATTCTAGAAAGATCTTTGGAGATGGGTTCGAAGAATAGAGTCTAAGTAAGCCGGATCATCTGGCTCATATGCCGGATTGCAGCTTATGGTCAAATACAAAAACTAAGACTTATTCCCATTTTTTAACTGGTGCTTTTCCGAGGTCTTTAACTTTGTTAGTATTTATGCTTTATTACTATATTCTAAATCTCGCTCTTCTTTTTAAGGACTCTTCCACGATCCAGTCGATGGCACAGACTCATCAAAGACGACACAATACACTGTATAAATAATATTTGACAAAAAAGTAAAAAAATTACTCCACGCCTAAATCCCAGAAAAATCGATTTTCTTGGGCTTGAATTGCTGCTGTTCCTCCAGCAATGCCTCTATTCTGCGCTCGCCCGTACGATGGTTGATCAATTCAAGATGTGTAGCGTAATTGACCGCACTAGCTTTAGGCGCAAAAGGGTTATTTTTACGCAAAAAACCGTCCGTTTTATTTGCCTCAATTCCACTGTTTCCTGAAGAGAGAAACGGATTGGCAAGTTTCTTTTTCGTTCCCAGAACCTGTGTATCAAACTGTTCTTCCTCCTCATCTGAAGAGAAACCCAGGTGGAAAGATCGTCCGTGCCAACTATTGATTTTGTCCTCGGTTATAAGCTGGTTTCCCGGGGTAGCAGGCACGTTTCTATGAGATGAAGGACGGCCCCTTCTTTTCGTTGGACTAGAAGGTTGTAATTCCTGCTCAAAGCCCAAATCACGATTGATCTTAAACAATTCCGCCAGGTCTAGCGATAACGGCGTCTTCAGTAGTGATGCCGAATTATCGAAATGTTTTCTGCCACTACCAACAGAACCATGATTAGGCAACAAGACGGAAATCGAGTCTGAAACAGGCAAAAAGCTCTCAAACGATAACTTTTTGCGTTTATTCCGAGGTGACCGTTGAGGCGTGACATCCGGCGACGGCGGGAAAAGCGTCTTACCCCGCAGTTGCTTAGGATTGGTGTTTGGCGTTGTGAAAATCGATTTACGACGGGTTGTTGCTGGAGTTTGGAGCTGCACGTGACCTGCACTACTAGAACCGGGGGTGGTTTGAGGAGGACCATCTGGAAGCTGGAATTTTGGAATAGGTTTTGCTCCATGTGGTTTGCGTGTGCTTGCAGGAGGTGTTTGTGGAAACCCCTTTGGAGTAGTATTGCCCATCATGTTGTGTGTGTGTGTGTTTCTTTTTGTATGATTTTGGGTAATAATTTGGTGTGAAATTAATGGTTCGAATAATCGTTGATGTCTGGCGATGGGGGTCCGTGCACCGAGTAGGCAATTGCTAGTATTATATAGGAATATAACGATTGATTATGATGATCCTGTAGTTTTAGAGTATGAATCGATTTTTTTTTTTTTTTAATTATAATTCACTCTTTTTTTTTTGTAATAAAACAGAATTTGGGGTTTGCTGTAGAAAAAGTGAAAAACTGTAAATGAAACGAAAAGTTTTTGAGAAATCAGAAACCCCAGCAATCTTCTTGAGGTGGCTGGCTACACGCTTTTTTCGACAGGACGCGCACCGTATCGCCAAGACGTGGACGCGTTATGCATCAGAGACTCAGAGTACAGTACATACTATAAAAATATCGGTACGCGTGTCGTAAGAGAATATCTTTTGGTGTAAGTTTCAAAACTTTCTTAATTAATTTTTTATTATCACTCTAGTAGTATTGGAATACTATTGAAAGAATGTAAAAAGCATATATATCAACTCTGAAGCCTAGGCTTTGGAAGGCATCTGGCAGAAATGTCGCATAATCTTGAAGTGCATGCAGGTCAAGGACAAAATGCAAACGGTAAAACCTTTGGGACCCTGCACGGTAGTATATAGGAATATAGGAATAAATGTTTCGAGAGAAAAATATCGTTAATTTTAACAATAAGAAAAGAGAAATATTCATGGGTACATTTAAAAAAGATTTTTTTTTTTCTGTCAGAAAGATGTGGTTTGTGTTTGAGTCTGTTCTGAGCAAGTGGTTGGCCAAACGATGAGACTAAAAATTAACCTGTTCGAAAGAAAAATTACAGAAAAAAAGAGTCCAGATTTTCGTAAATCTGCTATACTATTAAAAATTCTAAATAAAGAGGTTCAAACAGAAACCTGAATTCAAATAACTGTTTCTGGTTGAGTCGATGGAGAAGTTTGTAACGGGCGATGCATTTTATTGGCAGTCGTTTACGGCACGGCGATGGCGACATTTTTTGCGCATTGTGCTTTTCCGCTAAGGGTCCTGGGTAGCTGGATAAGGTATCCAACGGCATTCCATTGTAATTTATACTTTTTTTATCCCTTTCTGATACTTAAGAATGAAAGAAAGGAAAGAAAAAATTAAACTTGTTTTATTCTCTTGTGTTTTGCGAAGATGTGTGCCAGGCTAGTCCCGTTGTAATATTCGTAATTAGAGCCTTCATCAGGTGTAGGCCCGGTCTGTCTATCCGGATGAGGAAAAGAACAATGCAATCTTTTTAGTTTTGTTTCTTATTTCTTATTCTCAGCCAATAACACTCAAAGAAAGTACAATTACGGCAATATCCAGCGAACACAAAACAAATAAACTTTCCTCTATGCACGAATTTATGTGTTTTGTCGGCCAGAGACTGGTGCTGAGCCCTCACCATTTCGCCTGCAGTAGATCTACCAGGAGAGATAATTTGATTATCATGTGTCATTAGAAAAAGGGAAAAGGGAAAGAGAAAAAAAAGAAAAAAATTCAAATGAAGGAAATAATTCAAATCCCACTCTTTTCCAAATCTCCAAAAACCGCTAACATTCTCCTCGGACGGGCCTTAAAAGCTTTCCACATTCCTTCTCGCGTGCACTTGCTCGCCGGCCCTTCACTGTACTGTATTTTTTCTTTTTTTCCTCCTCCCATTCTCTATCTCTACGCATTTTACTGGCGGCTTGCCCAGTGCGTGTGCGGGAATCTCGGCCACCGTCGAAAAAAAACAATTACGGCGCCAGACTATAGACTGACACAGAAAAAAAAAAAAGAAAAAGAAAAGAACTAAAAGAAAAGAAAATAACACAGAGGCATCCTACCACACGTTTAAGGTCTTGAAAAGTTTCATCCTTTTTTTTTAATATTTTCTATTTGTGTTTCTAATTTCCAATTACAGGCCGTTTTTAATCCGCCAACGTGCCCAGCTCCCGATTCAGTCCAGCGTTGTACTAATCAAAATATATCTTCAAACAATCGCTTACTATTTATCTGCCGCCACCGCCGACTAATCCTATTTTTATTCTTTTCTTTTTGTCTTTTTGTGTCGCTCCATTCATTTTCAGGAGCACAAACCCGATACCCCTTTATCATTAGTATATTCAAAGGATTATTTGTGACTGGGACTCACCTATAAAGACAACAAAGAGATAATCCATATCCCACACATCACATTTTTTTTTTCTTTTTGCTGGTCGCTTTTCTAACGCGTGGTTTCATAGAGTCTGCTAAAGATACACCGTCGTTATTTTCTGTCGAAAAAGCCACCCGCCTCAATTCTGTTGCTGAATTTCGTTTTCATACTAGCGTTTCGTTTTAGCCGCTTGCCATGGGTCTCTCATCATTTTTTTGCTGTGGTTCCGATACATCTAGCGACACTGACGATAAGCACCAGCAACAAAGTGCGTCCAGAAATGCCACTTCCAAAAAAGCCCGCCCAGGATCACAAACGCAAGGGGCAAATACCCGCCCGTCCGAGCGTTTGCCGCTGAATGGAACTAAGGATACGGGCACCGTAGAACACGTGACTCAGGATAAGGTAAACGCCAAATCTGCTGGTACTGGTGCCGGTGCCGGTGCCGACGACGATGACAACTCCGTCAACGAGAGCGTGACGCTTTCAGTGCCGCACGAGGATAGTTCCAAGCTAGATACGGCTAAGGGTGAAAACGGCGACTCCAGTGCAGCGGAAGTTCCTGCAAATCACGCTGAAATCGTAGCCAGTGTTAACGATAATGCAACTGTCAATAACGAAGACCAAGGAGAGCTTGCGCAAATAGCAGCAGACGCAGAAGCCGGGTCAGGATTTGACTTGTCCGCGATACAGGAGAACCAGGCGTTCAACCCGGAAACAGGCTTTCTCTTGGGTAAGAAGGACACGAAGCGTTTCGGCAATAAAAAATGTCTCGTACTCGATCTCGACGAGACGCTTGTGCACTCATCTTTTAAGTACTTACGTACGGCAGACTTTGTTATCCCTGTGGAAATCGAGGACCAGGTGCATCACGTGTATGTAATCAAAAGGCCTGGCGTTGACGAGTTTTTGCGCAAGGTTGGTCAATGGTACGAGGTGGTGGTATTTACTGCCTCTGTGGCGAAATACGGCGACCCGCTTTTAAACAAGTTGGATATCCACCACGCAGTACATCAACGCTTATTCCGTGACTCATGCTATAGCTATCAGGGAAACTTCATCAAGAACTTGTCACAACTTGGGCGCCCATTAGAGGACTCCATTATCATTGACAATTCCCCAGCATCATATATCTTTCACCCGCAACACTCTGTGCCAATCTCTAGTTGGTTCAGTGACACTCACGACAATGAATTGCTCGACTTGTTACCGCTCTTGGAGGACTTGTCGAAGCCTAATGTGGACGACGTGAGTTTGGTGTTAGACCTAACCATATAATCGCAGAGAAGTGCATAAGCGGGACTTATGTGGTTGATGGCAGTCGTGGTGATAATTTGGTGTGCGTTGATATATGCCCGGCTCCTCAAAATAAAAAAATTATATATGTGCAACACCTCTTTTTTAATAGATTAATCAATTAATACACTATACTAATGCAAGACTTTGACAATTTAGATATTCCAAGTTATGAACAACATTGAATCGTTCATGTGGGGAGGTGTAGAATATGATAGTCTGGAAATTCGTATTTAAGAACACTTGCAGACAGACGTATAAGTATAATGTATGACTATCTTCTCAAATCAGACTTTTAGAGAAAGTCCACTATGGAGGGAGCATACTAAAACGTATACACGATACTAGTATGTGTCGATATTTGGTACTAAAATGTTCAGCTTTGAAAGATCAGTTTTGAGAACCACGAAAAGAGGAATAGTTAGCGTCCACTTAATGCAAAGTGAGGCAATGCTATGAAATGCCATGTGAAGTCGTGAAGTGTAAGGCAAGGCCATGTAGTGTCAAGCAGTGTCAAGCAGTGTCAAGCAGTGTCAAGCAGTGTCAAGCAGTGTCAAGCAAAGCAAGGTTGTGAAGGGCAAAGTGAGGTTATGCTACGTTGTGCTAAGTAGTGCAATGTGATGTAATGTACTATATTACAATGTGGTATAAGGTAAGGAATTCTTCTAGCTGTACAGAATTTGTTTACTCTCAATTCAAATCGGTTGATGAGTCTCCCCGAAAAAGGAAATTGAAGAAAATATGCATTAAAGTTACAAAGGGTGCGTTTTTCATAAGTTTAACACAACTCTAAAAGCTTTAGATCTAACCCAGAACTATCTATTTTTGCAAGTAATAGGGAATAAACAAGCTGGCTAAGAAAATCTCTTCACTATTTTCCGATAAACCTTATAAAATTTACTTTTTAAACTTGAATGATATCCAGTTTTATCAATATGTAGAAATGCCTCGCATAGTTGCATTCAATTAATAGCACACATCGCCCTGCCCCGATCACTTGACGTCGCCTCACATCGAGTTACACAACATTGCTTTACCTTACTTTACATTAAATTGCCTTACTTTACACTGCCTTACCTCACACCACCGTACCTTGCACTGCATTGCTTGACATGACCTTGCCTTGCTTTGCACCGCATTGCATTCCTCTACATAAAATGTTCAATATCAGGCCGGCTCGAAGTATGAATTATTACTCTAAATCAGTTTTTGTTTTAAAGAAATCTACTAAAGTACTAGCAAATCTATTTCTTGTTTCAATATTTTTCAAAAAATTGTTTGAAAGCTCAGCATTGGGAACTTAATATTATCTGAACTGGCTTCGGAAATAAGTCGCGAGATTTGTGTGCACCAAAAAGAGGCCAAAAAAAAAAAGAAAAACACCCATCCCTCTCATCTCATCATCGCACAGTGCTCATCATCTCTAACCCCATTTGATTTTACTTAACTTCATTTAAACACAGTATAACATCTACTTAAAATCCCAATTTCAACACCAGATATATTTCTAATTTTTGCTTGGAAAACTGGATTATCACTCACTGTTAGCTTGAAATAAACGGAAAAACATTCGACGCACCTGCACTAGCACGGCTTCAAAATTTGCACATACAATTTTTTTTGTTAAATACAAAAAATAAGAGACGAAAATGAAGGTGAAAACCATCAGTCGTTCGGCCGACACTTACGTGCCTGCGCGTAATACGCAAGAACTGGCGTTGCCACGGAACTTGAACCCGGCTCTTCACCCGTTTGAAAGAGCCCGTGAATATACACGTGCACTTACGGCAACGAAACTTGAACGGATGTTTGCGCAACCATTTATTGGCCAAATGGGCGACGGACACCGGGACGGTATTTACTGTATTTCCAAGAATTTCCGTACGACCAACCAGGTTGCCTCTGGTTCGGGAGATGGTGTGATCAAGTACTGGAACATGAGCTCACGTGACGAGGCACTCAGTTTCCGGGCCCATTTTGGCATGGTCACGGGATTGGCAATCACTCCCAGAAGAGGCATGCTCAGTTGCGGAGACGATAAAACGGCGAAATTGTGGTCGTTAGAATGCGGCGACTTCGGCGAGGAAACCGACGATTTGGACGTGTACCGGAAATCGGGAAACACTTCTGGATTACTCAAGACATTTGCCGGAGAACACGCATTCCAAGGGCTTGATCATCATTTCAGCGATGACGTGTTTGTTACCGGTGGTGCCTCTGTGCAGTTATGGAACATGAACCGTACAAATTACCTCAGCAACATGTCGTGGGGTGCCGATAATGTCAGTAGTGTGAAATTCAATCAAACAGAGACTAATGTTGTGGCCTCATGTGGCTCCGATAATCTGATTGTGTTGTATGACGTGCGTACTAGCACGCCGGTGCAAAAAGTGGTGACGAACTTGCGGGCAAATGCCATTTCCTGGAATCCAATGGAAGCCTACCATTTTGCGCTGGGCCACGATGACCATAATGCGTATTTGTGGGATATGCGTGATATGCTGAAGTCGCTTAATGTATACAAGGATCACGTGAGTGCCGTGACCTCTTTGGATTTCAGTCCTACCGGTAAAGAGCTTGTCACCGGTTCCTACGACAAAACCATCAGAATCTACCGTGCACGTGACGGCCACTCACGTGATATCTACCACACAAAACGTATGCAGCGTGTTTTTGCCGTCGCCTTCACTACTGATAACCGGTACATTCTTAGTGGATCCGACGATGCCAATATCCGTCTTTGGCGTGCCAATGCCTCGGAGCGGTCCAACGTGAAATCGGCTCGTGAACGCTCGAAACTCAATTACGACAATAAGTTGAAGGAACGTTATAAGTACATGCCGGAAATCCGCCGTATTTCTCGCCACAGACACTTGCCTGGTGTGGTCAAGAAGGCCCAGGAGATCAAGCGTGTGGAAACCGATAGTTTGAAGCGCCGTGAGGAGAACGACCGCAGAAATAGAAAGGACGGAAGTAGGCCTCGTGTTCCAGAAAGACAGAAACATATCCGCGGTACAGCCATTAAGGAATAGACAAATTTTAGTGTTTTTTGGTTTTATTTTTTATGTAATATGTGGTTTTTTTTAACTATCCAGTATATTTAGAACCTAACAGTAATTTTGTACGTCACTTTATTGATCAGGTTTAGGTGTATTTGTTACACACTACTTAACGATATTTTTCCTATTTTCATACAAAATCCCAACTTTTTTTATGAAAAAAACGCCCGACCTATTATCAACATATTAGCCGTTACTCTTAATTTCCACACAATGCTAGAGTCAAAAGGATTACAACGATTTCTTATCAGAGACCGGTAACCTGGTCGGAAGTCCGAGTCACGTGTGAATTAGTAGGGACAAGCGTCGTAAATCTGCTATGCGTCTGCGCCCGTACATCTTGCAAAGACCAGGTAAAAAGTACCCTGTTGTGATCAAAAAAAAAAAGAAAAAATAAGAGAGGTGCATTTACTGAGGCCAAAATATCAAATGAGGTCTTGATTTAGTAGACAGTATTTTAATTTTCTTACAAATATCCCAAAAAGAATCAAACAAAAACTGGAGTGCTTAATGCGGGATGTGGGGCCGCAGACGCACGGCCGTCTAAGCAGCAAATGTGTCACACGACGCCTGGCATTGTTTGCGTACGCAGCAACAATAGATTACCCAAGTACAGGTTTTCAACCATTATATATAAGAATTATTACAATCTTTTGCATTTAAAGATTTCGACTCTTACACATTTTCTCATAAACAACTCTTTTCCCCCCCTCCGTTCAAGAAATTGGCACTTTATGTTGTTTCTTAGCATACTGGGGCATGTATGCGCATACGCTGCTGGAGTGCGCGTAACCGTGTATTTTTAGGCGCACCTGGGAAAAAAACCAAAAACAAATAAAAACAAAAAAAAAAAAATAATTATGCGGCACCAATCAAAAGCGGCCGCTCGCAGTGTGCGCACCCATTGGAGACAAAGCAACCAATCAGTATACTAGCAGAAGTCAAGCAATCCACCATATTCCGGGCAAGCCCAATTTTTCTGGTGGGAGAAGAAACCAAATATCAGAATCCACTGAAAACTGAAAAAATTTAAAAGACCAATTGTTTCCAAAAAAAAAACCCCGACTTAGCCTCCAGCTTTTCCTCTGCTAACGTTCCAAAATTCTCTGCGTGGCACTGCCCCAGTCTCTGTCTGTCTGTTCCAGCCGGACCCTCACGCACTAACTAATTGAGGCCGACCGGAAAATATAGCTGGGCCCCCATACAATACAATCCATACGCACAGGCCCTGGTCGCTTGTAGCAAAAGAAAAAAAGAAAAAGAAAAAAAAAAAAAAAAAAAAAAAAGGAACAGAAAGAATACTGGTGTACCAACCATTGCCTGTTATATATAAAAATTTAGATATACATACAGATATAACAAAAGGAGAAGAAAAGGAGACCAAGGATTCAAGCCAAAATTTACTTGTGCTTAATTCATTAATACCTGGCGATACTGACTAATTCCGTCCGAGTCCCCGCACAATGCCTGATCGACACAAGCTTAAATTATTTGCACATTTCAAGCCCAGCAATTCGTCAGAACAGCTCAATAAGGCCGAGTCGAATCTGCTGCAAACAGCAGCGACTCCTACAACGCCACACGGGTCCGGGCCCCGCAAGTTTTTGGGGTTCCATATTGGAAAACACGAGTCGCAGGATCTGTTGGCTTCTCCCACCCTTACCAATAGTTCTGACCATCGTCACGAGCCGGGAAATCTGGGAAATCCGGGAATCGTTGTAGTAGGGGGTGCTGGAGGAGCAACCACCGCAGCCACGGCCAATTCCGTGCATTCGCCGGGCATTTTGGCCCAGCATGTGCTGCAACAATCTGCGGCTCATAGACATCCAAGTCTGGGCACGGAAGAGGGCCATCTGGTGAACAAATCGGTGAGTATGGGCGAACTTAAGCGGCTCTTCAAACCGGTCCGGAAAACCCTGAAAACGTTGGTTCCACAGCTGCCACAGCTGCCACAACTGCCGCAAAACGGCACCACCATTATTTCTGCTACTGCTAGTAATACTCACAGTAGAGACCCGCTGCTGGCTCTGTTGGCGGCTCTTATTCAAAACACGCTGACACAGCTTCTCCAGCAGCAACAGTCCAATAAAAAGGGGAAGGATACGCCGCACGTGGAGCCGTTCACCAGCGACGAGTCGCCGTTGGTCCAGAAATACGGCAAAGTGAAGAAAGAATTGGGGTCGGGCGCCGGCGGGTCTGTGCGTTTGATCATCCGGCCGCTGGACGGGAAGACGTTTGCCGTCAAAGAATTCCGGCCTCGTAGAAACACCGAGTCGTTTAAAGAATATACACGGAAGTGTACTGCCGAGTACTGCATTGGGCTGACGTTACGCCACGCCAACATCATCCAAACCATCGATATTCTCCATGAAAATAATCGGTATTATGAGGTGATGGAGTATGCCCCGATCGACTTTTTTGCGGTGGTCATGAGTGGCGAAATGCTGCGCCAGGAAATCAACTGTTGTCTCAAACAAATCTTGGCCGGTGTATCTTATCTCCACTCTTTGGGGCTTGCACACAGGGACCTTAAGCTCGATAACTGTGTATTAACGACAGAAGGAATTTTGAAAATCATCGATTTCGGCAGTGCCGTGATTTTCAAGTACCCTTATGATCAATACGGCCTGAAACACGATATTCATCATTGTCATGGCGTGGTTGGATCAGACCCCTACCTTGCGCCCGAGGTTCTCACTTCGCTGAACTCGTATAATCCCCAGCCTGTAGATTTGTGGTCCATTGCCATTATCTACTGTTGCATGACGCTTAAACGGTTCCCTTGGAAAATCCCCCACCCAGAAAAGGACCACAGTTATAAGTTGTATGCCATGCCTGACGATAGCTGGCACGACTACGACCTCTCTAATGAATGCCACAAACTTCTTTTGCGCCAGCGGCACTTGAAGAATATTGTGGCTCGGCTGAACAAGAAGAAAAAGCTTCTTAAGGCAAAACAGGAGGGCCAAACGGCCGAGGAATCCGCTGATCTCAATTCGCCGACTCCGACTCCGACTGCAACTCCAGAACCGGAAGCTGAAGTTGAAGTTGGAAATGCGGCGCCTAAAAGCAGTGGTACAGCAGGGGATGACGCTGAAATTGATGAAAAACTCCGGAGTTTAAGTGCGGTGGAGATTTTGTCCGCAGACCAAGCGCAGGAGATTTTGCAAGAATTGCAGCGGATCGATAATCAATTGGACGAGTATGAGCGCATCAAGGCGGAAATGAAACATAAGTTCTCGGCTGAACGGAGACAAAGAGAACGTGAGAATCGAGATCTGGATCCGGAAAACGAAACTGATTTGGCCCATGCAAGAGAAGACGGTTCAAATGTAAGACGGAACAAGTCTCACCATAAACAAATCCAAGGTCCGTACCGGTTGATGCGGTTGCTTCCGCACGTTGCCAGGCCAATTATCCATAAAATGCTCGAGACAGATCCATTAAAACGGGCTACAATTGAGGAGATTCTTGCGGATGATTGGATCAAGAGCATTCAGTGCTGCACACTTACGCCGGCGAAAAAAACATGTGCCGCCAATATAGACGAGGACGAAGATGTTGTTTTTGTGCCTGGCGTGCCTCAACACGACCATACCGTGATTATCGAGGACGAACAAAAACAAGCTTGAGGATACTTAGTGGTTTAACTACGAACACTTGGTTTTGGGGGAGAGGGGGTTTTACAATTTTCAGCTTTTTTTGTTTCAGTTTTTGTTTTTGCCTTTGAACCCTTTTTTTGTCTCCTTTTCCTGGAAATATGGGTACTTATTTTTTTTTTTTTTTGCATTAATTACTAGTGTGACTATCTCCTGTTTGGGTTTTTGCAACTACGGTCTCCTTCAGCATTGAATTGAACTTGGCCGTGCGCAGTTGCGTCTTATGCTGACGGAATTCCTGTGAATGTGTGTGCTATATGCAGGCGCGCGATAAGTGGACGACTCTCAACATCCACCTTACAGTTTCTCATTGTTACCTTATCAGAAGAAAAAAATAGTGGTTCGTGAATTTCCTCATTAACTCCAACAAATACCGATAATCTTATTTTATCTCATTTCACAGAAAATACATAATAAAGAAGAACAGAAAAATGGTTCCGCCTCCTCAACTCAATGCCCAGAGGTTACGCACAACACTCAAAATGGCGATCTCAAAACTCAAGTTTCTCCAGGAAAAAAAGACTGCGTTAACAAAACAACAACGGCGGCAATTGGCGGATCTTTTGGGAGCGGGAAAGGAGACCAGTGCCAAAATCCGGGTGGAGAACATCATACGGGACGATATTTACATTGAGCTTTTGGAGTACTGCGAGCTTTTTTGTGAGCTACTTTTGGCCCGCAACCAAATTGTCTTGGATTTCCTGCGTACTGAAGTAGATGGAGGGCTTTCGGATGCAGTGCTGCTGATAATTTACTGCTGTAATTTCACGGAAATCAAGGAATTGGTCACATTGGGCGAGATGCTTCGGTTCCGCTATGGGCCCGAATATACAAAGAAAGTGCTAGAAAATGAGGACGATATTGTGCCTCCCAAAATCATTTCTCGCTGTGATATCGAGCCGCCGCTGGAAACGTTGGTGAATCTTTACTTGAGCGAGATCGCAAAGACTTACGAAGTGCCTTTTTCTGGAATGGTGTATGATGAACCTATTGTTGAAAGCGATAAAGATAAAGATAGCAATAACAATAATAATGATGATAATGATGGTGACGATTCTCCCAATGGTGGTATCAAGGAAGTGGCAAATGGATCTGCCAGCAAGGAGAAGAAAGAAGCTGTGCCTATTGCTGAAGAAGTTTCCAAGAAACCAGTGTCTAAGGCTCAGGCCGAACAGAGCGAGTTTGATAAATTGAAGGAGCGCTTTGCCGCCTTGAAGAAATGAGGCGTTCTTCTCTAGAACAGTTGCTTACTCCTTCCAGCCCAAAGTATTCATGGTAATGTTTTCAACACGGAAGTTTGCAAGATTGAACGTAATACTTTTTTTTTTCTTGTTTTTTCCCAAAACCATTTTCAAATGTGAAATGATGATAAGAACAATGAGGAACGACGGCGAAATTATTTTTAAATGATCAACATTAGCCTCTATGGTCAAACCAGGTGATTGAGAATTCGCGTTAAGAAAAGCACAGGATATTACAGTTTCAGTAATACGTAATGCGGATTTAGCTTATGAAATGCGTGGTTGAAATCATAGCCCGGCTATGTGAACCGGCAAACCAGATCAAAATAAAAAAAAATCCTTCTTGCTGAAACACAAAAGAAGTTCGGTCAATTTGTCTTTGTTCATAACACAAATAATCATGAATATAATGCATTTAAAACTGAGAATCATGGCTTAGATTGGTTTTTTGAGGATCTTAAAGTATACTCATGATAGGCATAAAAAAACAAACCAAACATGGATCCAGCTTTTTTCCATTGTTTTTCTTTTATTAGCCATGAGCTCATGCCAAAAAATTTCTAATCTTTTCATGGCTCAATTGAGACTTGAGGATTTTGTTTTCTAGTCCGCAAAAAACTGCTTCAAACCATCAAGTTTGTATTCAATAAAATTTATTTTCGAATGAAGATTGGAGTACTATAACTTACTATGTTTTGATTTTGTTGATCGGTAATTCGTTAAAAAAAAAAAAAAAAAGCGGAATCATGCTGATATCGTTTTGTTTCTTTACGCGATTCAGCATAGCCTTTAATAAACACGGAATTACTTTTTTCGATCCTTAATCATCTTGAAATTACTGAAACACCGGACGCCGGATTATTGGCAGAACGAGGCTGTATAAAAAAAAAGGAAACCCACCGGATTATAGTAAAAGTAGCACATCTCTTCCTGATTCTCATTGATATACATAATTTCAAGAGATCAGAAAAAATAAGGTTCTAAGATGAAAGTGCTTCTCGGTTTAATCTTGACAGCTTTCTGCTCATTTTTAGTCAGTTCAGAATTGTCCCATAATCAGTTTCCTAATGAAGTCACCCCACTTTTCCCCCAAGATCTGCTTGGAATCTACGGCAATTCTAATGTGACAAGATTGTCTCGAGTAAGAAAGCCCGGGAGTCAAAGTAGGGAAAGAGAAATGAAGGTGGTTCTAGTTGGGAAAATGGCCAAGGCCAAAGAAATCGTGGCCGGGTTTCTTGAGCTAGACTCTTTCACCGATCCAGTGAAAGCAGTGTTTCTAGTGAGAGATGGCGAGGCAAAGGACTTGATCGAAAGTTTGCTCGATCAAAAAGGGTATTTGCGTCGCATGATGGCGGTGTTGGTGATTAAAGATAACAATGCCAGCGAATTTTTCCGGGAATTGCTTGGAAAGAAAGATTCAGAGGAAGATGTAAAAGGAGTATTGATTGTGAAGGATGCAAGCTGGAAAGACACGGTGGAACAGTTGCTCAATAGTGATAGTCAAAAGCAAGAGTTCGAAATATTATTGCTTGGCAAAAACGAACGAGCAAAGGAATTGATCCGTCAATTTCTTCATCAATACGATAAGGCCAAGGAAATGAAAATGGCGCTTATTGCTCAAGACGAAGACAACAAGCGAACGGTAAATAAATTGCTTGAAAACACAGATTCAGAGAATGACGTGAAGATCGTTCTAATTGGCAGGGAAACTACGGCAAAGAAGGTTCTCGGAAATATGCTTGATGATCGAGAGAAAACCGAAGGAATCAAGATGTCGGTTGTGAGTGGTGGTGATAGGGCAAAAGCATTGCTTGAAGAAGTGATTCGCAAGGCAAATTCAGATGATGACGCACGGGTGGTTTTGTTCAATGAAGAAGGCCAAGAGCAAGTATTGAGTCAAGGGTTTTTAGCTAAAGGTGCAGTCGTTCCCAATAAGATCCATGAGGAATTACTTTCCCAGACGGAAAAGGGGAAGTACGTCAATGATGGTCTTGCGGGAAAACCCTTGGACAAGGATAATTGTGATATCGAGGAGTTCAAAGACAAAACTGACCATGCACGTGCCCAATTAGAGGAGTTTTTCCGATCATTGAGGTTTTTCATGCTCGAAAGAAATTTTGATTTCAATGCCTTTGAATTTCAAGGCAATCAGCTTTACCAACAGCTCAGCGAAATCAGCTCTTCCATCCGGGAATTGTCGCCTTGCAACAAACCTATTTTAAATGAGCTCGCTTACGTGAGAAGGACTTTCGATGCAATGGTAGAATCCATTGAGGTTTTGAAGTACTACGAGACTTCGACTGCACCAGGACATCGCCTTTTGTTTTCACTAGTGGATCTTAATATCCGTCTATATGGTTTACGGGATTTCCGAGGAGAACCTGATGTGCTTATTGAAGGATATGCAAGAAAAGTAACAACTTATGCGCAATTTGTGAGCTTTTGGGGATCTCAATTCAAGAAATATTCACACGTGCCTTTTGGAGAGGAAATGTCGTTTAAGAAGTATTACAATCGTGCAGAAGCATCTCTCATTACTTTGGCCCGCCATGCTTTGAAGCCTTTTGTGGAAGCACCGCCATAGTAAGACTATAAACGCTTTTAGTAATAAAAGATTTTCAAACTTTGACTCTTGGTATATCTGTATTTCTAGATTTATTTTATTTTTAAGTTCTTTCAAAATCTATAGCATTTAGTATCTTATTCACGTACGTGGTTTTGAAGGAAAAGAAAAAGTTTGAAAATCAACTACTGTGGTTTCTTCATTCTATAAATCTATGCAACAGATAGTTTCACTGTTCATTAAAATCCAAGATGGGTTTTGAAAAAAAAAAAAAAACAACGAAGAAAGTACAATTTCTTGAATTTAGCAAATCGAGTTCGGTGACTAAGTTGATTCTTTGAAGAACTTATGCTGTCTTTATTCGAATTTCATCATCTAAAGTATTATCAAAAGAAAAAGCTCGGTATACTGTCTAAGAAGTGGGATTTTCGCTGGAATATTGATTAGCATCTAGAATGATTTTCATGATTCACTTGCTGGAATTGATTCATGTAAACTTGGTACCTTTAAAAAGAGTTCCATGGAATTCAGATGCTGACAATCGAGAATTAATTATCACTGGTTGATTGATATCGCTATAATTTTACAGATCATCGTTATTTTAAAAGAATTAATTTAGTTCTAATTTGATTGATCTCTATTCTTGAAAAAGGGAGCAAAACGAGTAGAAAAAAAAAAAACAAATATTGTAGATGGTGACTACCAAATATGAAATTACGAGAATCTTATTCCTTAAAAAACAGACCAACCCTTATTAGTATTCCGCTTGATGACTCTAGTCTCATAAAATTCCTGTTCCAAGGTCATTAAGAGAAAATAAATTAATACTAATAATAAAGACCGAACTACTCCGCCCTTTCCAACCACATTGTGTACCTTGGCCGCTTTTATGATTTCGATAAAATAATTGTACGCCATCTTTGTTCTCCGGATTTAAGTGACCAGCGGAATTAGTAGTTCCACAATATCCAAGAAATTGTATGGTTTGGAACGAAAGTGGCATTAAAGCAAAAAAAAAAAAAAAAGAAAGAAAGAAAGAAAGAAAAGTGAAAAAAAAAGGTAAATTCCGTTTCAAAAAATACTGTTCTTATTCGAATATAAAAGGATTGTTAATTAACATCTTTTTCTGATATGAAATTGTTTGCGAAATTAAGCTGCATCGTCAAAATATGAAAGTGAATTTATTTTTAACTGTGGCAACCATTTGGTCATCTTTAGTACTTTCAAACTCAAAAGACGAAAGAGCTCAAAACGAGCTTATCACTAAGCTTACACGTAAGCCATCGCTTGAAAAGTTCCGGAAAAAAGGCAAAGCACATTTTCCGAATGACGTATTTCCATATTCGTTCGAGATTGCAGAAGAGTATCAAGAAAGTTTAGGGTTAAATCAGAGAGCTAAACAAAAGATTCAAGGGTTTCTAGACAGTACTAACCAAGATACAGTCAGTGCCTTGTTTTTAGTTCTGGACGACCGGGAACGGGATATTATCCAGGGCTTACTTCGTAATGTTGAAGATGACCCTGATTTGAAGGAGGTATGGATCTTCAAATTTAAGAAGGCAAAGCAGATAATCAAAGGACTACTCCACGAGGAAGATGTGTCAGAAGAAATCAAGGCCGTTTTGATTGTGCATGATGATAAGGCAAAGGCAATCATCGAAAAGTTGCTTAGTCAGGATGCCGCTAAGAAAGAGGTGAAGGTAGTTTTGGTGGGCCAAGATAACGAGGCGAAAGAGATCATTGAGGGGTTTCTCGAGAAAGATAAGCTTAAGGTCCAAACTGCTCCCGAGGAAGGGCTTGAGTGGGAAAGAAAAGATAGGGAGAAGTACGACAGGGAGAAGAATGAACAGGCCAAAGAGTTGATTCGTACCATGTTTAACAAGCACGATAAACAAGCCAAAGATATGATCCAGAGTTTACTTGGTCAAGATGCAAAAGTTCAAAGTATCATCTCGACGTTACCTGAAGGTGAATCTGAAACAAAAGAATTGATGAAAAAATTGCTTGGACAAGATTCGAAAGTACAAACAATTCTCGGTGCATTACAGGTAAATTGGGTGAACACCGGGTTTATGACAAAAGAGGAAAAGGCCAAAGACATCAATTCGTTTTTCCACAAAGAAGACCTAAGCAAAACTGTAAATGAAGGATTGCTTAAGCCAGATGATTTGGAAAACAAGTGTAGTCTGGCTACATATAAGACTGAAACGGATCTTACTCATACACTAGTTGAAGGTCTATTTGCTCAATTACGGTCGTACATTCAGGGCTCGAAGTTTGACTACCAAAACTTAGAGAATTTAGGCCGGGGAATAGAGGCGCTGATTGTCAGTATTGAGGCTCGTGTCGATAAAGTGGTGGAGTGTAGTCCTGTGCTTGCACAAGAGCTTGCATTTGCCAAAATGATGTTTTTTAAAATGGTGGAAAATATCGAAATTTTGATGTACTACGAAAATGCCGATTTCCCCGGACACATGCTCATATACTATATGATTGATCTTAATGTGAGGCTTTTGAGTTTACGTGATCGAAGAGGAAAACCCGATCCACTGCTTGCTAAGTATGTGGCAAGGGTGAAAATTTTCGTTCAGTTTATGAATTTCTGGAATGAGGAATTTAAACAATTTGAGCATGTCATGTTTGGGCGCCTGATGTTTTTCCGAAAGCAGTTTGAAATGGCCCAGTCCACGCTTATTACTTTGGCCCGGGCTGCAATTGTGGTGGATGAGTAAATATGCCTTATGCCTAGCTTATATTTCTAGGGAGAGTTTGTAAATTAGTTTTGGCGTTTAAATACACTCACCTGATGAATAATAAAGAAAAAGGGAGAAGAGTATTTAGATTCGTAAATCTAAAATCAAGCTAGAAGGAAAAGGCGTTATCAATTGAAATTCTAATTGTAGTACCTGGATTCAGTTGTACAGTCCTTCATCAGACACGACTTATTTCAGGGATTGATTATTTGACATTTACAGTAGTCTACAAGCAATCTATGATTTAGCTGCAGAATTAAGAATCGTAGCTGAAAAAATGAGTAATACTTGTCCAAATACATCTGTTATTTGTCTTGTTTCAGTGTCGAGATACGTTCCATAAAATAAGTAATACATATGAGCTACCAAAATTTTGAGTAGTAAGTTTAGAATTATTCTTGGAATTTGTGTGTCTCCAGTGGATTCTAAGATTCTGTGTTTTGAAAATGGGTGGGAATGTAACATTTCATACTCAGAGAATCATGGAGCATTCACTAAAACGCTTACTACCACTAGCAATTAGGAAAACAATAATAACAACAAAAGGAAAACATAAGAAATAAAAATGAGAAAAGGCTACTATTCCTCGAATGTGATCCCAAATAATTTATATCACTCCTAAGCTCAGAAGCTTGAAGCAAGCTATGGCAATGCTTCTTTGCGCCAGATAAGAAATGACCCGTGAGGAATTACACTGCTCAGATGATATAAAAACATTTAGCTCAATT